>CANTUT010001432.1:10000-157500 GCA_947687605.1 Reutealis trisperma
TATTATATTAATTCTTTATTTCATTCTTGACCTTTCTACACTTGTACTACCATAATTTTGGCTGTACATATTAAAATACACAATTCCTTTTCTCACTGAAACTAGACATTTGGAAGTTTAACATATTCAAAAATGAGCTCAATATTGGGCTACACAATTTATTGTGAATTTTTAAACTCAACCCTATTTCAGTGCAGGGACAAATTGATATTTCCTTATTCTTTTGATTATATCTCATTTTGTGAACATCATATTGCAAATTCATTTTATGATCACTTTCTAAACACAAATATGAACATTTTATATGTTTTATACTAAGTGTAATTCATCCTTTAAGGCTCTCAATTTAGTTAAATAATCTCATACTACCAACTGCTAGAATAGCCTGAGTAGTATGGTTTTAGCTATCTATTTACCGTAACCAATCATACCATTTTGATCTAAAAATTTTATGAAATCTATATAACATAAATATTCATCTTCATATAAATTTTTTTTGAAAAATAAAGATCACTTACCCCTTCAATTAAATTAATAACAGTAGGCTAATTAATTTTACCCAAGTTTGTACTTTTTTTGGCAGCTTGTACTCTTCATTCAATTTGATATATCAAACGATTTCAAAATAATGACATATAGAAGACATATAAATATACCCTTTTATGTTTTATGCTTCTCCTAATTCCTTTTTAAGATTATGAAATAATTCATGAAATTTCTACTCTTAATACCTCTTCTCACACCAAAATCCTAATTAATTTTCTTGTTAATTTGGAATTCATCAAAGCATTCCAACTTTAATTTAATCATTAACACATCTAATTAAACTATACTCTATTAAATTTAAGAATTAACTCCTCTAATTTTTCCCTTGGCCAAATATAGCAAATCAAAAGAACTAAAGTATTTCTTACATATTAATTGTAGTTTGTTGAAACACATGACTTTAGGAGCTACTATTAGAGTTTAAAAATAATTAAATTTTAAGTTTAAAACAAAATCAATTAAAATCCTTTTGTTTTAGGTTGCTTTGATATGATTATATAGCAAATTTTCCTATAGATTTTAGTTACTTTTTTTTTTCTATATAAGTGTTGAAATGCGGAATAGAAATATTTCAAATTCATATGCTAAATACTCTTTATATCTCTTGTTTCTTTACTGTTAAAAACCAACAATTAGAATCAGAGCATTATTCTTGAGGGACCCACGGGTTTAAGAGTTTCATACGCAAAAATGAATTCTAAAAATTCTTTTCCTACAATTATACCTCCCATATTTAATGGAACAAATTATCAAATGTGGGCTATCAAAATGGAAGCATATCTAGATGCTCATGATCTATGAGAAGCTATTAAAGAAGAATAGAGTTTTCCCCCATTACTAAACAATCTGACCATTGCACAAATGAAAATTCATATAGAGAAGGTATGCAAAAATCAATAACAAGAAGCCAAAGCAGCAGTGAATATCCAACAGGAGGAGGAAGAGTTATTCTAACCCTACTCAGAGCCATGCCCTTACAATAATAAAAATGCCCATAACCATCCCCATGCCTCATAAGCATAAACTACAAATGCTCATATGCCTATATCCAAGACATGCCAAAATTAAAAATTGCATATGCAACCCCAAAATCCAAGGAGGAGTGTTGAAACACATAACTTTAGGAGCTGCTGCTAGAGTTTAAAAATAATCAAATTTTAAGTTTAAAATAAAATTAGTTAAAATCTTTTTGTTTTAGGTTATTTTGATATGATTATGTAGTAGATTTTCTGTGAATTTTCATTACTTGTTTTGCTATATAAGTGTTGAAATGCTGGAATAATATATCTCAAATTCATATGCCAAATACTCTTTATATCGCTTGTTTCTTTATTGTTAAAAACCAACATTATTACATAGGATAGTAGAGATTAACTTACTTCTTAACTTGATTTAATTTTTTCCTCTTATTTTTTCTTCTCCCTCTCCTTTGTTTGGTCAGCAATTTCAAGCAAAAGATGAATATTTCCCTTTAAGGTTACAAGAGAAATGTGTTAGAGAAATTTTTGGTGAAGAAATGAGAGTAAAATGAGGAAGGATGTAAAAGATATTAAGCTTTTATACAAGGATTTGTAGGTAAAATGTCAAAATTTTGATTGGTTATTATTTTTTTTTCCACTTCCTTAGCCGACCTTCACCAAAAATTGCTAATATTTTTTTTTTTTTTTTGTTTATGTATAAAAATACTATTATTAAATATTCCTTTCATATCTTTCAATTTTCTTTCATTTCTTTAAGTAATTTTGTCTACTAATTAAGCTTTAAATATTCATTTGATTAGATTTTAATTTTACATGAGTAATTGATTATCATTAATTAACTAATTATCATATATATTCCCATATATACTTTTAGCATCTACTTAAAATCTACTTTACATTTGGATAACCTTACTAACTTTCTAGGGTTTATGGTTTATATTTCTAAGTCTTTCTACTCATTTACAATCTATATCACCATATGTATCCACCTTAGAATTTGGGGTATTACTATAGTACATCATAACCAAGAACTATGTAGACTTGACCTTCTTAATAAATGATAAGTAAGAGGACAACAAAACATAGAGGTACGTAGGTAGCCCAATTTGAGTACAGTCCAAATAACATAAAATCCCTTTTATGCCAATATTGCTCTCCTCTTCACTAAGAGAAAAAGAAAAAAAGAGAGAAAAGAAACAAAAAGAAAAAGAAAAATCTCACTAAGTTGAAAACCATAAGGGCAGTTTAGGTAAAAATTAGAGCTAGCTCATCAAGTCGAAAAGGCAGCTCGAACAGAAGTTAGAGCTAATAATGAAAAGGTTCTCTAAGTTAAAAACTTAAATCGCAGCTTAGCCAGTAGATAAAGCAAGTTTATGACAACTCAAAAATTGGAGTTGTATTTTGTTCAAATTTAGATTCAATATCTAGTTAATCGTTTGTCTCGTCTCATACAAAAATCAAGTATTGTGTCTGTTAGTTTTTGTTTAAGAAAAGCCAGCAGTTCTACCCTTCCCTAAAGTCATATTTCCAAAAGTTTTTGAGTCGCCAAGTCAAGTTGCCTTCATCATTCATTAAGAGAATGTTTGAGTCATCTTATGTCTATCAAGTTCATCCTTGTAGCCTTCATCTCTTGAGTCTTTTTCTGCCATCATCCTTTTTGTCAAGCAATCACATTGTTAGAAGTTCAATCCATATGTCTAACATACTATGTCTGATTCACTAGGTGGCAACCCTTCTTTCCTGCCCATTACACCAAACCCGAATTAATAAATGTCATCACAAAGCCCTAGCTCCTTGGCTGAAACCCTAATCAGATATGTCTCCTAGAGCCCATCATCTCAAGCTCTTGGCAAAATCAAATTGTTTAAGCCTAAGCCTTCTTGGCAAATCATACCACCCCTCTGAACCTAAGGCTCTTTGGCAAGTTATACCATTCCTTTCAAACCCATGTCTTTTTAATAGAATCTCATCATCTTCCAAGGATCAAGCCCATAAGCAAAATCAAAAATCCCAAATCTCCCAAGACTCATCATCCTTGAAATCCAATTTCCTTGGCAAAACCAATGTTCATGTCTCCCAAAGCCTATCATCCTCAAGCTAATTAAAGGCCAAAATCAATCAAAGCCCATTCTATACCTCTTTGGCAAAAAAAAAAAAAAATCAATGTCTTTGGGAAAATCAAGCCTTTTTAGCAAATCACATCATCCATAAGTTCTAAATCTTTCAAGACCTATAAAAGCTTTATCCTACTAAACTACTAAAGTACAAATGTCTTATGCCTTTATGCTCACCTATTGCTCATACAAACTCTTTATAACCAAAGCCTTTAGCATTATTCCTAAGCTAAAGCCAACTACTATTAGGGAAGCCTAAGACAATAAACTATCCTCAAAAGTCAAAAGCCTTTTAGCTAGCCTAAGTCCAAAAGCCTTCATCAAGAAGCTTATACCCAGAAGCCTATATCATGAAACCCAAACTAAAGAGCCTTCATTTATTAACCATGAAGCCCATTTTAAGCTCTGAGATAGCTAAGGCTAAACCTAACCTAGCCCTTTTAGCACAACCTCCTCTAAGGCTAAAACCTGGCCTAGTCCTTTCACCACAACCTTCTCTAAGGCCAAAATATGATATACCTTTCCAAAATAATCACTTCTTAAGACAAAAGGTAACCAAGCCTTCTAAACTAATCTCCTCTTAGGCTAAAATCTAATGAGACTGGGTCTCTTCTAAGGCTAAAACTCTATTGAGCCTCTCAAGCTAAGCCTTTCAAGCTAACTTGCTAAACCAGACTTAGCCTTTTAGAGCCTAGCATCAAATATAATTCTAGCTTTATAGCCTAACCTCTTCCAAAAATAAACTTGACCTAGCCTTACAAGCTAACCTTTTCTAAAGCTAAACCAGACCTAACTTTCCAGCTTGACTTCTCCAAAGGCCTAGCCTTCCAAAATCACTTCCTAGGCCAATTTGATAAGCTTTTATCCTTGACCAAACCTTCAACCAACTTCATGTTTAACCCTGATCGAGTATGATTCCACCATCTCCAAGCTAGCCGATCAACCTAAGGACTAATAACAAGAGCCACTATTTTTCATCCTTCTGAAATGGGGGTACCTTTCTCCCAAAAGGTTAGCACTCTTCTACCAAGTTAACCCTTCATAGGGGTTCAAGGCATCTAATTCATAAAATCTTTGCATAGTCAAATGCATTTTACACTAAATAGGTCACTAATCTAAATTCCTAAATCAAAATGGATCGTCAATTCAAATTCCTAAATAAGGATCATCAGTTAGAATCCCTGAATCAAGACGGATTATCAATCTGAGTTTCTAATGGATCATCTATATGAACTCCTGATGAATAATCAATCTAAATTCCTGATGGATCATCAATTTGAACTCCTGAACTAAGAATAGGATCATCAATCAATAAAAATTCCCAAATCAAGACTGGAGCCATCAATACTTCCAAATCTGACCTTTCTAAAATAGCCTTAGCATCATTAAATGATCTTAAGATAGCTTCAGGATCATCAACCTAGTATAGGATTAGATTTCTATTTCAAAATCATATCATCCTAGGATAGCCTTATGATATTCCACCCATAAATGTCTAGTAATGATCATGTAGGCATCCCTTTGGTTCCTATTTTTTGGAAATAATCACCAAGGCATCCCTATGGTTCCTTTTCATCTCACCTTATTTTGAATCAATCATGCCCCCCACTAAGAAATGTCTATATATCAATCTGGTTCCCTTTTCTGCCCTTATTTATCTTGAAGTCAACCAAATTTTTCACTCATATATGTCTAAAAAGTTATATCCCTCTAGTTCCTATTTTTCACCTCTTTTATTCGGAATTCATCCAAGTTATTCACCCAAACATGTCTAATCTAGACATCCGTCTGGTTCATTCTTTCACCTTTTTATCCAAGTCAATTACATCCTTCACCCAGATATGTCTAATCCAGACATCCCTTTGATTTCTTTCTCCATCTTCTCATCCAAATCATGTCTATCAATTCAGTTATAAATATCTAGCCCCTATTCTAGGTATTCCTTTGATTCATTTTTCTGCCTTCATTAATCAATTAATTTTCACCCATAAATATCTAGCCCTTAGTCTAATATCCCTTTGGTTCATCTTTCTGCCTTCGTTAATCAATTAACTTCCACCCATAAATGCATAAAAACGATCATCTAGGAATCCTTGTGGTCTATTTTTTCACCTTGTTACCAATCCACCATATTCTCCACCCGTAAATGTTTAGAAATAGTCACCTAAATATCCTTGTAGTTTTTTTGCCATCATCCTTACCTTGAAGTTCAACGATACCTCTCCCCCCAAACATGTTCATATGCTGACCTAGACATCAATTTGATTCTTTTTGTCATCCTTTTTACCTTGGATTCACTATCAAAATCAAATTACAAACCAGCTAGTTATAATGAGGAGGTAGCTGTGAATCCTTAATTTTACATCCCAAAGTTTTAGAAAAATAAAAAAGAAAAAAGCTTAACCTATGGTTGCCACAAGTGCTACCTGCAGCAATAACTCCGAACTTTGAGAATCCCATATTGAAATGTGTGCCTTTGACCTAGGACCCTACCACTATATATTCAGACCCTTAATTCAGTTTTTGAGACTCAGACTTGCTTTATCAACCCCGATCTCAAAGCAAGCAATCTTTTTAGATTATTCCACAAAGGAATGATCTTCCTAATCCAAAGTTTTCTTTTCTTTTATATTTTGCTTTGCTATGTTTTTTTATTTTATTTTTTGTTTTTGCTTTGTAAAGCAAGTTGGGTTGCGACTTTTTGAGCTAACCCATCAAGTTAAAATCTTCCCACACATCTGAGGCAAATCTCCTGCCGTCCATCTAAGACAAGTCCGTTGTCGATCTGTGAACCCTCAAATTTGCACCTTATGATCCGGCTGCAGCTTGACACCTACTAAGAATAGGGTGCTACGCATATGATGGTCCCGCTAGCCAGTTAGCAAGCAAGGGTCCAGGGGGCAGCACCCCTTGCAGGGTGCGAGCCAGCACCCCGTTGAAAAATAAATTTTCTGAATCTTTCACCTCCAGTCCACTGCTTTCAGTCACGAACCCACAGGATCAAACCAAGCTCAAATCAAAATTGAAACGAACTCGAAACGGATGAAAAAATAGAAAAAAGGTCGAACTAGCCGGCCAGCACAGGAGAGGCGCATCGGCGGCACGTATTCCATGCAGCCATCAAGGCGGCATATTTGCTGTGCCGCCATGGGTAGCACTGAACTCATGCCGGCAGTAAGGCAACATGCTCAATGTGCCGCCCAGATGCCTGGCATGTTGCCGGTGCCGCCCGTGCCGTTGGCGACATGCTGACGCCGCCGTCCGTACTGCCGGCACCCCCTTCACCAGCTCTATAAATAGAGCCTCCTTCCATCTTATTTGGGGGGATTCGAAGGATAGAAATTCTCTGTGATATATTTCATCATGCTATTTTGCTAACCTTTTGCTGTTAACATTCAACTTCTAGGTCTTAAATCCAAAGTGGAGCTTAGATCCGGAATTAAGCTCACCCCGTTCATCCGAAAATCAAGGAAAGCAAATGTATAATCTTCTTTCTATTTTCAAAATTCTAAATTCAAATCTAGAATTCTCTTTAGGTCTAAAATAGAAAAGATCTAAAATTTATTAATTTAAGAATCATAATTAAATTAATAAACAAATTAATACTTTTCCCATAACCCCTCCTTCGCAAGAAGGAAGAACTGCATGGGGTTTGATTCCTATTCAATAGGATACGCAGGCTGCTATTCTGAAAAGGCATCAACTCCAAAATCATTTTTAATAATATTTTTTCCTTTTATATTTATTATTTATTTTCAAATATGTACTTTCATTTCTTTAACTTAGTTGAAGAATGTGTGCTTTTCCTAGTACCCATAAAGGCTCGAGGAAAGATCCTCTTATTTTATTCATTTTAACCATGTAATAATTAAGTAGAATTTACTTTTGCTTATTTATTTATTGCCATTTCATTTCATTTTATCATATATATCTGTTTCATTCATCATTATATTCCTGCTTATGCATACACAAAAATTCTTTTTTTAAGAGTTATTTTGCACTTTTTAGCCAAACTAAAGAAAATCATATTTTCTCAATTGTGTAATTACCAAAACTTAATCCCCGAGCTCTCTTTGGTCACTCGCGAATTACTGCATTTTTCGTTGGGATAAATCAGATATTTTTTGGAGTCAATCATTTTGGATTTTCTTTAATTTTTCCAATTAAAAAAAGTAATTTAAAGTGGCGACTCACTTTCACAATAACAAATTGCACAAATCAATTTTCTAAATTCACAGTGAGTTCCAATCATGGAGTTTCTCCCGAAGAGCATTTCGATTACTCGACGGATGGGACCAGTGCTCGGGCGAGGCCTCACAATTGGCGACTCCACTGGGGACATAAAAATCTTTTTCAAATAAAAGATAAAGTGGATTACTTTTGGTAAAATACCGAGTTCGGCTTTAAACGCAAAATAACTCTTTCATGCATCACTACATCGGACTCCTTGTCCAAAAACCCTGGCTTCCTAGGAAAACAAACGATAGAAAGTAACATCGAGTGGGCAACCTTCCTTAGGTTTGCTTGCTGATAGTGAAATCATCCAGCCTACGACGTATCCTCTAATCCTTTTAGAGGTGTAACGAGTATGCACATACCATTGGACCAACGTGAGGCTCCTTCTCTCACATGTGGTTAGATATATCGCATCTCTAGTGTGATCGGTTCCCTTTAAACCACCCTAACCCTCTCATATAATGACTCATAAAACCTTCCTTTAGGATTATATGTGCCATAATACTGAACTTGGTATGTCATTATCATGAAACCTTTTCATTCATGCATATATGCATCATATCTTGAACCTTGTGAAGAGTCCAAAACTTATCCAAACATCTTCAAACCCAAAACCCATGGTCTATCTAAACCCATGGTCAACACCTTAAACCCATAGTTCACCTAAACCCATGGTCAATACCCAAAGCCCATGGTCCACCTAAACCCATGGTCAATACCTAAAGCTCATAACCCATGGTTCACCTAAACCCACGGTTAAAACCTAAAGCCCATGGTCCACCTAAACCCATGGTCAACACTCAAATCCCACGGTTCACCTAAACCCATTGGTGAACACCCAAAGTCCATGGTCCACTTAAACCCATGATCAAAACCCAAAGCTCATGATCCATCTAAACCTATGGTCAACACCCAAATCCTATGGTCCACCTAAACCCATGGTTAACACCCAAAGCCCATGGTTCACCTAAACCTATGGTCAACACCCAAATCCTATGGTCCACCTAAACCCATGGTTAACACCCAAAGCCCATGGTTCACCTAAACCTATGGTCAACACCCAAATCCTATGGTCCACCTAAACCCATGGTTAACACCCAAAGCCCATGGTTCACCTAAACCTATGGTCAACACCCAAAGCCCATGGTCTACCTAAGCCCATGGTCAAAACCCAAATTCATGGTCCACCCAAAACCCATGGTCCAATCCTATCCAAACCCATGTCAAACTCATGGTAAAAATAAACATGTCTATGGTACCCTCATCCTTTTCCATAACTCTTATCCAAGCTAAACACTAACCCAGCCTAAGTTAAACACTGACATAGCTTCATCTTTCATAATTCTTACCGAAGTTAAATACTAACCTAGCTTTCATCTTTCACAACTCTTACCCAAGCTAAACACTGATCTAGCTTTCATCTTTCATAGTTCTTACCCAAGCTAAACATTGATATAGCATTATCCTCAACCATCCTTACCAAAGCTAAATACTGACTTAACATCACTCTTATCCTTACCTAAACTAAACACTTACTTGGTTTCATCTTTTACATTACTATCCAAACCCATGGCCCATTTAAGCCCATGATCTAGTCTAACCCATTATCCAACTATCACCAAACCTATAGTCGACCCAACATCCAAATCCATGGTATATCCATACCCAATCACAAAACCCATGGTCACTCTATCCTTAAGCCCATGGTAAGCCATTCATAAATCACAATCCCAATCACCCCAAGCTAAATTCTGATCTAGTCACTCAAAGGTAAAATCTGACCTAGCCATCCTAAGCTAAATTCTGATCTAGCCACTCAAAACTAAAATATGATCTAGCCACCCAAAGCTAAAATCTGACCTAGCTCCCTCAGCTAAATACATACCTAGCTAACATCATACACCTCTACCCTCATCTTAACCTATACACCATCAACCTAACCTCAAGACATTGTCATCCATTGTCATTAAACCTACGATCCTTTGGTTTGTCACCCCTCCCCATAACCCTTTTTTCCAAAGCTTGATACTAACCCAATTCCTTTTCCCTTTCAAAGGTCGACAAAATGTCTGTTGCCAGAGATGAAGTCATTGTTACCAGAGCTGATGAAATCTTTAACGAGCTTTTTGTTAAGCTCTCTAAACAATAAGAGACCCTGATGAAGAGGCAAGAAGCTCTTTTCCAAGACATGCTCAAAGCCTAAAGGAGGGCTATTATGGAAGATGTCTGCACCATGTTGGAACAGACATCCTTGGCCTAAAACTCAACTGACCCAAAACTACTCAAATCTGACCTAAGACCCACTCTTTATCCTGTTTATGGATTCACTTCCACAGCTGATTCCAAAGACAAAGAGCCTAAAAACACTAACACCATCCCACCACTACCTATTCCATCACTTGAATTTCTCATAAACAACTCACTCTATCAACCCATGATAGTTCAACCACCAAATTTCACCCATACTCTCACTTCTTAACCCGTGGATCCTTTCCAAAAGAAGGAAGTCAACCCTGAAATTAAAGCCTTGATAGAGAAAGTGAATTACATGGAAAAAAATGCTGAAAAATCTGAAGAAGAAAGAGAACCTGGTTGATACAGGCTCCCTCAGCTTATTTCCCAACGCAAGAGTTCCGCCAAAGTTCAAGATGCCAAATTTGGACAGATTTGAAAGTACTACTTGCCCCAAGATCCATTTAAAAATGTACGTGGGGCCAATGCATCCCTTTGGTATCACCAATGAGCTCCTTGCTCAACTCTTTCATCAAACTCTTACTGATCCTGCCCTAAGATGGTTCATTAACTTGGATGATACCCAAAAACAAACTTGGGAGGACATTTGCAAGGTATTTGTCGAATAGTACCACTATAATATTGAAGTGGACATTACAAGAAGGTACTTAGAAACCACAAAACAACTTCCAGATGAGTCCTTTTCCAAGTTCCTTACAAGGTGGAAGGCTAAAGCTGCTCAAATGGTAAGCAGGCCAACCAAGCAAGAACAAGTAGATATTATTGTCAAGAATCTACTTCCCGCATATAAAGCCCACTTATTAACATAATACTTACCCACCTTTAGAGCTTTGGTTGCAACTGTATCAAAAGTTGAGGATTGCATCCAAAGTCAATCATTTCAAGCTGAATTCCCCACCACCAACCTGAATAATGATGAGGAATCTAGTTCTAACTCAACCCCACTTTACCTCAGCCCCAGAAGGAATATCATGGAGTAGTTCAAGTTTAGCTAATCTGACCTATCTGAGATTGAATTCCAAGTCTAAACCTTAGTCCAAGTTTGAATCTCAAAAGTCTGAGTCCAAATCTGAGTTGGTGTCTATCGTCTTTATTCTCACCGACCAATGCGGTTCCTTTTGTCATCTTGCAATAAAGTTTTCTTTATAGTAATGCACATACATTTTCTTTTCATCTTCCTTGTTTAGTCTAGCATGGATGAGCCATAAAAAAAACAAAAAAAACAAAAAAAAATAAAAGGAAAGAGAGAGAAATGAACAAACAGTCAAATCCACCACAATTAGCACATGTTAGAATTTGAGGTGCCATCAACAATTGCACCTAATCAAAGAGGGTCAAATGATCAAATAGTTGAAGCATAAAGAGCAAGTAAATGGAATTACCTATTGCATATTAGGTAATTAAACAATGCACCTCAACAAAGGCAACGAGTTCAGTAAAGACGTTTGTCAAATATAGAATTCAAAGGCCAGGGCCCCTCAAAGCAGCAGGCCAAATCATGGTGGAATATTTTCTCCAAAATGTAAGCTCGCTAAGTTGAAAACCCAAAAAGGGCAGCTTAGGCAAAAGTTAGAGCTGAGAAAGAGAGGGAGAGCTGAGAAAGAGAGAGAGAGAGAGAGAGAGAAAACTCATCCAAGTCTCCTTCCCTCATGTCCAAAGTTGTTAAATCATCTTCAATCAATATGTCATCCTTTCTAACTAGAGGTTTATTCTCTAAGCATATAGAATCTTTTATGCCCTTATCCTATAATGGGAGCATGTCTTCCTAGGTCATCATCTGTTGTCAATCCATCCCGTTGCTTAGCTCAAAGAGCTAAGGCACAATCCCTCATACATATCTCCAGTCTATCACATCCTTATCTCTTATTTGGAAGCATGATTCCCAATTTATCTTCTTCCACTAGCCCTTTAGCCATTCCTAAGAGTTCTTTATTTCAACTAGTGCAATTTACAATTAAGTGTCACTCCAAGAGTCTCTTCAGTCTCAAATAACAAGAAAAGCTTGACTTGCTCTTTTCCATTATTCATGCTACAAAAAGCAAAATCATACAACCTCCATGATTCTTTTCAGAACTTTCAACATACCTTCAAACCATTCTCAAATTTTATGAAATCATCCCAAGCCTTATTGGCAAATCATGCCACATACCATCCATTCCTTGGTATAATCTCAAAATGAGTAGAACCAAAATTTCCAAGTCTATCAGGGCTTATCATCTTTAAATCTAGTTTCCTTGGCAAAACCAGAAGTCGAGGCATATCTCCCAAAAAGCCTTCATTAAGAAGCCCAAATCCAAAGGCCTTCACCATGAAGCCTAAACCAAAACCCTTCATCAAGAAGCCCAAATCCAAAAGCCTTCATTAAGAATCCCAAAACCAAGAAGCCTTCGTTAAGAGGCACATGACCTAAAAGCCTTCACCATGAAGCCCACTCCCAAAAAGCCTTCATCAAGAAGCCTAAACCAAAAGCCTTCATCATGAAGCCTAGATCCAAAAGCCTTCATAAAGAAGCCCAAATCCAAAAGCCTTCGCCATGAAGCCCAAAACTAAAAGCCTTCGCCATTAAGCCCAAAACTAAAAGCCTTCGCCATTAAGCCCAAATCCAAAAGCCTTCATTAAGAAGCTCAAATCCAAAAGTTTTAACCTACCTTCAAACCAAGAAGCCTTCATTGAAAGGCGCATGACCCAAAAGCCTTCACCATGAAACCCAAATCCAAAAGCCTTCGCCATGAAGCTCAAGACCAACAGCCTTCATCATAAAGCCTAAAACAAGAAGCCTTCACCTTGAAGCCCACTCCCAAAAGGCCTTCATTTATAAAGCCCATGATTTCCTTTAAGGCAAAATCATATTAAGCCTTTCAAATAGATTGCCTAACCAGACCTACCCTTCTTAGCCCAAGACCTTTTCCTATAAGGACTAATCCTCAACCATAACTTTCAAATGGGTAAACTGAGTCGAGCCACCCATGTTGACATTCTTACACCCCTCGTCTTTCAGAGACATAACCTTTTCTAAATCTAACACCAAAGTTGAACAGATAGCTTTGATCTCAATCCTTCTAACACCAAAGCCGAACATATAGTTTTGATCCCAGCTTTTCTAATACCAAAGCCAAACAGATAGCTTTGATCCCAACTTTCCCAACCAACAAAGCCAAACAGATAGCTTTGACTATAATCCTCCCAACCACCAAAGCCAAATAGATAGCTTTGATCCCAATCTTCCCAAACATCAAAGTCAAATAGATAACTTTGATCATAATCTCCCCAATAGTAAGGCCAAACAGATGGCCTTACTAAACCAATTTGAATTCCCTAAGTAGACCAAATCTCCAAATCTTTCAAAGCCTAGGCAAAACAGATAGCCTTGATTAAAATTCACCAAATCACCTTTACCTCCAATAATTAGGCTGGACATATAGCCTTCATTGAAGATCACCATGACCATTCTCACATCCAATGCCAAGGTCAAACCAATAACTATTGACAAAACCTCATTTATCCTATGGGTCCTCTCCCAAAAGGTTAATATCTTTATACCTTGTTTGTCCTTCATAAGGTTCAGTTTGCACAAAGCATGATTGTCCTCATGCATGATAAGCACAAGCAGATATTACAAGCCCAGAGTCTAATATGGTATAACCCAGAATCTGACATGGTACTGTGAGGGCTTGCCCGAGCACCGGTCCGATCCGCCGAGGGATCGAAATGCTCTTCGAGAGAAACTCCACGATTGGAACTCACTGTGAGTTTGAAAAATTGATTTTTGTAATGTGACAGTTGTAAAGTGAGTCGCCATTTTAATTTATTTATTTTAATTGGAAAAATTAAAGAAAACCCAATATGATTGACTCCAAAAATAATTTGATTTTATCCCAATGGAAAAGTGCACCAATCCGTGAGTGACCAATGAGGGCTCGGGGATCAGGTTTTGTTAATTACACAATTAAGAAAATATATTTTCTTTAGTTTGGCTAGAAATTCAAAATAACTCTTAAAATTGAATTTATGTATATGCATGAACAGGAATATCATAATGAATGAAACAGATATATATATATATACATGATGTGATGGAATGACAATAATAATTAGGCAAGATAAATCCTACTTAATTATTACACTTTCAAAACAAATGAAATAAAGAGGATCTTTCCTCTAGCCCTTATGGGTACTAGGAAAAGCATACATTCCCCAAAATAAAATTACAATAAAGGATTAATGCAAATAAATCAAAGGAAAAAGAAAAACAATATTGATAAAAAGATTTTGGAGTTGATGCCCTTCAGAATGGCAGCCTGCGTATCCTATTGAATAGGAATCAAATCCCATGCAGTTCTCCCTTCTTGCGAAGAAGGGGTTTTAAAAATGTGTTGGTTTGCTTATTAACTTAATTCTGATTCTTAAATTAATAAGTTTTAGATCTTTTCAGTTTTAAACCTAAAGAGAATTCTAGATCTAAATTTAGAATTTTAAAGATAGAAAAGGGATTATACCTTTGCTTTTCTTGGCTTTCGAACCAATAGAACGGGTTTTGCTCTGGATCTCAACTCCACCTTAAATTCAAAGGAAACTTGGAATCTGGATCTAGAAACAACAAGTGTGTTTGGAAAGTGTTGAAGTGTGTTGGAAAGTGTCAAATGAGCTCGAAAATGTATTGTAATGATTTGGAAGTCATTGGAAATCATGCCAAATGAGGTTAAAGGAAGCTCCTATTTATAGTGCTGCTAGAGGGGAAGCCGGCGATACGAACGGCGGCGTCGGCGCGGCGCAGGTGGCAGGGGCGACACGGTCGATGCGTCGGCCATCTAGGCGGCACGCCAGACCACAGCATCCCATTGATGCCACACACGGCGGCATGGCTATAACGCCGGAGGCATGAATTTCGTGCCGCCTCCTGGGCAGCACGGCAAACGTGCCTCCCAGATGGTAGCGCGCCACTCACGCGGTTTAATCTGTTTCTGTCCATTTCAGGCCTATTTCAACTCTAATTTGAGCTCTGCTTATTCTATGGATTCGTAACTGAAAGATGGTCGACTGGAGGTGAAAGATTCAGGAAATTTATTTTTTGGACAGGGCACTGGCCCCTTGACCCCTGCCCGCTAACTGGCTAGTGGGACCGCCGTATGCGTAGCCCCCTATTCCTAGTAGGTGTCAAGCTGCAGCCGAATCAGGAGGTGCATATTTGAGGGTTCACAGCTGCCCCCTCATCAGAATTGGCTTTAAGGAAAAGGTGATTCTGATGATAGTGAACCCTGTGAAGAGATGTCATATCAGACTTTGGGCTTGTGCTCCTGCCACATCAGATTTTTGGCTTATATGTTCTTTTGCCATATTAGATTCTAGGCTATACCATGTCAGATTCTGGGTTATACCATGTCAGACTCTAGGCTTGTAATATCTGCTTGTGCTTATCATGCATGAGGATAATCATGCTTTGTGCAAACTGAGCCTTATGAAGGATAGACATGGTATAAGGATATGAACCTTTCGGGAGAGGGCCCATAGGATAAATGTGGCTTTGTCAATGGCTTAGTGTTGGATGTGAGAATGGTGATCTTTAATTAAGGCTATATGTCCAGCCTAATTGTTTGGAGGTAAAGATGATCTGGTGAATTTTAATCAAGGCTATCTGTTTTGCCTAGACTTCGAAAGATTTAGAGATTTGGTCCACCTAGGGAATTCAAATTGGTTTAGCAAGGCCATTTGTTTGGCCCTACTATTGGGGAGATTATGATCAAAGTTATCTGTTTGACTTTGATGTTTGAGAAGATTGGGATCAAAGCTATCTGTTTGGCTTTGGTGGTTGGGAGGATTATAGTCAAAGCTATCTGTTTGGCTTTGTTGGTTGGAAAAGTTGGGATTAAAGCTATCTATTTGGCTTTATTGGTTGGGAAAGTTGGGATCAAAGTTATCTGTTTGGCTTTAGTGGTTGGGAGGATTATAGTCAAAGCTATCTGTTTGGCTTTATTGGTTGGGAAAGTTAGGATCAAAGCTATCTGTTTGGTCTTCAACGTTATTTGTTCGGCTTTGGTGTTAGATTTAGAGAAGGTTATGTCTCTGAAAGACGAGGGGTGTGGAAATTCCAATATGGGTGGCTCCACCCGATTTGCCCATTTGAAAGTTACGGTTAAGGATTAGTCCTTGTAGGGAAAGGTTTTGGCTAAAGAGGGTAGGTTTGGTGAAGGAAATCCATTTGAAAGGCTTAATCTGATTTTGCCTTAAAGAAGATCACAGGCTTCATAAATGAAGGCCTTTTGGGAGTGGGCTTCATTGTGAAGGCTTTTGGGGAGTGGGCTTCATGGTGAAGGCTTTTGGATATGGGCTTCTTAATGAAGGCTTTTGGATTAGGCTTCTTGATGAAGGCTTTTGGATTAGGCTTCTTGATGCAGGCTTTTGGATATGGGCTTCTTGATGAAGGCTTTTGGATATGGGCTTCTTAATGAAGGCTTCTTGATTTGAGCTTCTTAATGAAGGCTTTTGGATTTAAGCTTCTTGATGAAGGCTTTTGGGTTTGGGCTTCTTGATAAAGGCTTTTGGGTTTGGGCTTCTTGATGAGGGCTTCTGGATTTGAGCTTCTTGATGAAGGCTTTTTGGGAGATGTGCCTCAACTTCTAGTTTTGCCAAGGAAAGATGATAAGCCCAGATAGACTTGGGGATTTTGGTTCTACTCATTTTGAGATTATGCCAAGGAATGGATGGTATGTGGTATGATTTGCCAATGAGGCTTAGGATGGAATAATATGATTAAATAAAATTCGAGAATGGTTTAAAGATAGGTTGAAACTTCTAAAAAGAATCATGGAGGTTGTATGATTTTGCTTGTTGTAGCATGAATCATAGAAAAGAACAAGTCAAGCTTTTCTTGTTATTTGAGATTGAAGAGACTATTGGAGTGACACTTAATTGTAAGTTACACTAGTTGACACAAAGAGCCCTTAGGAATGGCTAAAGGGCTAGTGGAAAAGATAAATTGGGGATCATACTTCCAAATGAGAGATAAGGATGTGATAGACTGGAGACATGTATAAGGGATTATGCCTTAGCTCTTTGAACTAAGTGACGGGACAGATTGACAAATGATGACATTCTTGGGAAGACATGCCCCCATTACAAGATAAGAGCATAGAAGATTGTATATCCTTTAGAGAATAAACCTCTGGTTAGGAAGGATGACAGATTGATTGAAGATGATTTGACAACTTTGGACATGAGGAAAGATGACTTGGATGAGCTTTCTCTCTCTCTCTCTCTTTCTCAGCTCTAACTTTTGCCCAAGCTGCCCTTTTTGGGTTTTCAGCTTAGCAAGCTTGCATTTAGGAGAAAACATTCTACCATGATTTGGGCTGCTGCTTTGAGAAGCTCTAGCTTTTGAATTCTAGATTTGACAAAAGTCCTTTTCTGAACTTGTTGCCCTTGATGAGGTGCATCGTTTGATTACCTAATGTGCAATAGGTAATTACATTTGATTTGCTCTTTCTGCTTTAATTGTTTGATTAGAGGTACATTACTTGACCTTCTTTGATTAGGAGCCGATGAGGCGATAGCTGATTTGTGAGCACCTCAAATTTTGATTTATGCTAATTATAGTGGGTTTAATTGATTATTCGTTCATCTCTTTTTTCCTCTTTTTCTCTTTTTTTTGTTCTCTGTCTCTTTTTTTTTTTTTTTTTTTGGTAAGCTCATCCATGTCGGACTAAAAAAGAAAATGAAAAGAAAATGTATGTGCATTACTATAAAGAAAACTTTATTGCAAGATGACAAAAGGAACCAATATGGTTAACGAGAATAAAGAAAAATAAGATGACAGACTCAAACTCAGATTTGGACTCAGACTTTGAGATTTAGACTTGGACTTAGGTTTAGATTTAGAATTCAATCTCAGACAGGTCAGATTAGCTGAACTTGAACTACTCCATGACATGCCTTCTAAGGCTGAGGTCAGGTAGAGTTGAGTCAAGACTAGATTCCTCACCACTGTTCAGGTTGGTGGTGGGGAATTCAGCTTGAAATGATGTACTTAGGATGCAATCTTCAACTTTTGAAGCAATTGCAACTAAAGCTCTGAAGGTGGATAAGTATTGTGTTAACAAATGGGCTTTGTAGGCAGGAAGTAGATTCTTGACAATGATATCTACTTGTTCTTGCTCGGTTGGCATGTTTACCATTTGAGCAGCTTTATCCCTCCACCTTGTAAGGAACATGGAAAAGGACTCATCTGGAAGTTGCTTTGTGGTTTCCAAATCCCTTCTTGTAATGTCCTCTTCACTATTGTAGTGGTACTGTTCGACAAATGCCTTGCAAATGTCCTCCCAAGTCTATTTTTGGGTATTATCCAAGTTAATAAACCATCTTAAGGCAGGATTAGTAAGAGTTTGATGAAAGAGTTGAGCAAGGAGCTCATTGTTGATACCAAAGGGATGCATTGCCCCCACATACATCTTTAAATGGATCTTGGGGCAAGTAGTACCATCAAATTTGTCCAAATTCGACATCTTGAACTTTGGTGGAACTCTTGCATTGGGAAATAAGCTTAGGGAGCCTGTATCAACTAGGTTTTCTTTCTTCTTCAGATTCTTCATCATTTTTTCCATGTGCTTCACTTTTTCCATGAAGGCTTTGATTTCAGGGTTGACTTCCTCCCACATACATCTTTAAATGGATCTTGGGGCAAGTAGTACCATCAAATTTGTCCAAATTCGACATCTTGAACTTTGATGGAACTCTTGCATTGGGAAATAAGCTTAGGGAGCCTGTATCAACTAGGTTTTCTTTCTTCTTCAGATTCTTCATCATTTTTTCCATGTGCTTCACTTTTTCCATGAAGGCTTTGATTTCAGGGTTGACTTCCTTCCTTTGAAAAGGATCCGCGGGTCGAGAAGTGAGAGTAGGGGTGAAATTTGGTGGTTGAACTATCATGGGTTGATAGAGTGAGTTGTTTCTGAGAAATTCAGGTGATGAAATAGGTAGTGGTGGAATGATGTCGGTGTTTGCAGGTTCTTTGTCTTTGGATTCAACTCTGGAAGTGGATCCATAAACAGGATAAAAGGCGGGTTTTGGGTCAGCTTTGAATGGTCTTGGGTCAGTTGGGTTTTGAGCCAGGGAGGCCTGTTGCAGCATGGTATGGACATCCTCCATGATAACCCTCCTTTGGGCTTTGAGCATGTCTTGGAAAAGGGATTCTTGCCTCTTCATTATAGTTTCCTGGTGTTCAGAGAGTTTGGAAAAAAGCTCATCAAAGATCTCATCAGCTCTGGTAGTAATGACTTCATCTCCGGCAATAGACATTTTGTCAACCTTTGAAAAGGAAAAGGAACTGGGTTAGTATCAAGCTTTGAAAAATAGGGTTATGAGGAGGTGTGACAAACCAAAGGACCTTAGGTTTAATGACAATGGATGATAGTGTCTTGTGGTTAGGTTGACAGTGTATGGGTAGAGGTGTATGGTATTAGCTAGGTATGTATTAAGCTAAGGGAGCTAGGTCAGATTTTACCTTTGGATGGCTAGGTCAGATTTTAGCTTTGAGTAGCTAGGTCAAAATTTAGCTTGGGGTGGCTAGGTTAGAATTTAGCTTTGGGTGATTGGGACTTGTGATTTATAAATGGTTTACCATGGGCTTAAGGATAGTGTGACCATGGGTTTTGCGATTGGGTATGGATGTACCATGGAGTTGGGTGGACCATGGGTTTTGTGATAGTTAGGTAATGGGTTTGACTAGATCATGGGCTTAGATGGGCCATGGGTTTGGATAGTGATGTAAGAGATGAAACCTAGTCAGCATTTAGTTCGGGTAAGGATAAGAGTGACGCTAAGTCAGTATTTAGCTTTGGTAAAAATGGTTGAGGATAATGCTATATCAGTGTTTAGCTTGGGTAAGGACTATGAAAGATGAAGGCTAGATCAGTGTTTAGCTTGGGTAAGAGTTGTTAAAGATGAAAGCTCGGTTAGTATTTAGCTTTGGTAAGAATTATGAAGGATGAAGCTATGTCAGTGTTTAACTTGGGCTAGGTTAGTGTTTAGCTTGGATAAGGATGAAGGTACCATAGATGGGTTTATTTTTACCATGAGTTTGACATGGGTTTGGATAAGAACCATGAGTTTTGGGCTTTGACCATGGGTTTAGTGGACCATGGGCTTTATGTGTCGACCATGGGTTTAGATGGACCATGGGTTTTGGATTTTGACCATGGGTTTAGCTAGACCATGGGTTTTGAGATTTAGGTGTTGACCATGGGTTTAGGTGGACTATGGGTTTTAGGTTTTGACTATGGGCTTAAGTGAACCATGGGCTTTGGCTTTTGACCATAGGTTTAGGTAGACCATAGGTTTTGAGGTGTAGGTGTTGACTATGGGTTTAGGTGGACCATGGGCTTTGGGTTTTGACCATAGGTTTAGGTGGACCATGGGTTTTGACCATGGGTTTAGGTGAACCATGGGCTTTGGCTTTTAAGCATGGGTTTTGAGTTTTGGGTCTTAACCATGGGTTTAGATGGACCATGGGCTTTGGGTGTGAAGGTGTTTGGATAGGTTTTTGACTCTTCATAAGGTTCAAGCTACGCATGCATGTATGCATGAATGAAAAGATTTCATGATAATGATATACCAAGTTTAGTATTATGGTGCATAAAATCCTAAAGGAAGGTTCTATGAGTCATTACATGAAAGGGTTAGGGTGGTTTTAAGGGAACCCATCACACTAGATATGCGATATACCTAACCACATGTGAGACAAGGAGCCTCGTGTGGGTCTAATGGTATGTGCATACTCGTTACACCTCTAAAAGGATTAGAGGATACGTCGTGGGCTGGATGATTTCACTATCAACAAGCAGACCTAAGAAAGGTTGCCCACTCGATGTTACTTTCTATCCTTTGTTTTCCTAGGAAGCTAGGGTTTTTGGACAAGGAGTCCGATGTAGTGATGCATGACAGAGTTACTTTGTGTTTAAAGCCAAACTCGGTATTTTATCAAAAGTAATCTACTTTATCTTTTATTTGAAAAATATTTTAAGTCCTCAGTGGAGTCGCAAACTATGAGGTCTCGCCCGAGCACCGATCTGATCCGCCGAGGGATCAAAATGCTCTTCGGGAGAAACTTCACGATTGGAACTCGCTGTGAGTTTGGAAAATTAATTTTTGTAATGTGACAGTTGTAAAGTGAGTCGCCACTTTAATTTATTTATTTTAATTGGAAAAATTAAAGAAAACCCAACATGATTAACTCCAAAAATAATTTGATTTTATCCCAATGGAAAAGTGCACCAATCCGCGAGTGACCAAGGAGGGCTCGGGGATCAGGTTTTGGTAATTACGCAATTAAGAAAATATATTTTCTTTAGTTTGGCTAGAAATGCAAAATAACTCTTAAAATTGAATTTTTGTGTATGCATAAACAGGAATATCATAATGAATGAAACAGATATATATATATATACATGATGTGATGGAATGACAATAATAATTAAGCAAGATAAATCCTACTTAATTATTACACTTTCAAAACAAATGAAATAAAGAGGATCTTTCCTCTAGCCCTTATGGGTACTAGAAAAAGCACACATTCCCCAAAATAAAATTACAAATAAAGGATTAATGCAAATAAATCAAAGGAAAAAGAAAAACAATATTGATAAAAAGATTTTGGAGTTGATGCCCTTCAGAATGGCAGCCTGTGTATCCTATTGAATAGAAATCAAACCCTACGCAGTTCTCCCTTCTTGTGAATGAGGGGTTTTAAAAATGTGTTGGTTTGCTTATTAACTTAATTCTGATTCTTAAATTAATAAGTTTTAGATCTTTTCAGTTTTAGACCTAAAGAGAATTCTAGATCTGAATTTAGAATTTTAAAGATAGAAAAGGAATTATACCTTTGCTTTTCTTGGCTTTCGAACGAATGGAACGAGTTTTGCTCCAGATCTCAACTCCACCTTGAATTCAAAGAAAACTTGGAATCTAGATCTAGAAACAACAAGTGTGTTTGGAAAGTGTTGAAGTGTGTTGGAAAGCGTCAAATGAGATCGAAAATGTATTGTAATGCTTTGGAAGTCATTGGAAATCATGCCAAATGAGGCTGAAGGAAGCTCCTATTTATAGAGTTGCCAGAGGAGGAGCCGAAAGTACGGACAGCGGCGTCGGCGTCGGCGTGGCACCGGCGGCAGGGGCGGCACGGCCGACTCGCCGGCCGTCTGGGCGGCACGCTAGGCATGCCACCAGACCGCCGGCATCCCATTGATGCCGCACACGGCGGCATGGCTATAACACTGGAGGCACGAATTGCGTGCAGCCTCCTCGGAGGCACAGCAAACGTGCCTCCCAGATGGCAGCGCGCCACTCTCGCGGTTTGATTTATTTCTGTCCGTTTCGGGCCCGTTTCAGCTCTGATTCGAGCTCTGCTTGATTATGTGGATTCATAACTGAAAGATGGTCGACTAGAGGTGAAAGATTTAGGAAATTTATTTTTTGGACGGGGCACTGCCCCGCACCCCGCAAGGGGCACTGCCCCCTTGACCCCTGCCCGCTAAACGGCTAGCAGGACCGCCGTATGCGTAGCGCCCTATTCCTAGTAGGTGTCAAGCTGCAGCTGAATCAGGAGGTACAAATTTGAGGGTTCACTAGTATAGCCTAGAATCTAATATGGAAAAAAGCCAAAAATCTGATGTTGCAAGAGCACAAGCCCAAAGTCTGACATGGCATCTCTTCCCAGGGTTCACTATCATCAGAATCGCCTTTTGCTTAAAGCCAATTCTGATGAGAGGGCAGTTGTGAACTCTCAAATTTGCACCTTATAATCCAGCTACAGCTTGACACCTACTAAGAATAGGGTGCTACGCATACGGTGGTCCCACAAGCCGATTAGTGAGCAAGGGTTAAGGGGGCAGTGCCCCTTGCGAGGTGCTGGGCAACGCCCCGTTGAAAAATAAATTTCCTAAATATTTCACCTCCAATCGACTGCTTTTCAGTCACAAACCCACAGGATCAAACCAAGCTCAAATCAAAATTGAAACAGACCCGAAACGGACGAAAAAGCAGAAAATAGGTCGAACCAGCTGGCCAGCACAGGAGATATGCATCACTGCTTAGGACAGCACTGAACTCATGCCAGCAGCAAGGCGGCACGGTCAATGTGTCTCCTGGATGCCCGGCACGTTGCTGGTGCCACCCGTGTCGCCGGCAACATGCTGACACCGCCGTCCATATCGTCGGCACCCCTTTCACCAGCTCTATAAATAAAGCCTCCTTCCATATCATTTGGGGGGAATTCCAAGGACAGAAATTCTCTCTGATACATTTTATCACACTATTTCGCTAATCTTTTGTTATTAAGATTCAGATTTCTAAGGGTTTCGAATCCAAGATGGAGCTTAAATCCGGAGTTAAGCTCGCCCCATTCATCCGAAAATCAAGGAAAGCAAAGGTATAATCTTCTTTCCATTTTCAAAATTCTAAACTCAGATCTAGAATTCTCTTTAGGTCTAAAATAGAAAAGATCTAAAATTTATTAATTTAAGAATCAGAATTAAATTAATAAATAGACCAACATCCCTCCTTCGCAAGAAGGAAGAACTGCGTGGAGTTTGATTCCTATTCAATAGGATACGCAGACTACCATTCTGAAAGGCATCAACTCCAAAATCTTTTTATTAACATTTTTTTTCCTTTTACTTTGATTTATTTATATTAATCCTTTATTTTCTATTTATGTATTAACTTAGTTGAGGAATGTGTGCTTTCCCTAGTACCCATAAGGACTAGAGGAAAGATCCTCTTTATTTTAATCGTTTTGGCTTTGTAATAATTAAGTAGGATTTATCTTGCTTATTTATCTATAATTGTCATTTCATCTTATCATATATATCTGTTTCATGTATCATTATATTCCTGTTCATACATACACGAAAATTCCTTTTCAAGAGTTATTTTGCATTTTTAGCCAAACTAAAAAAAATCATGTTTTCTCAATTGTGTAATTACCAAAACCTGATCCCCGAGCCCTCTTTGGTCACTCGTGGATTAGTGCTTCTCCGTTGGGATAAAATCAGAATATTTTTGGAGTCAATCATGTTGGGTTTTTTTTTTTAATTTTCCCAATTAAAACAAGTAAATTAAAGTGGCAACTCATTTTCACACTTTCAAATTACAAAGATCAATTTTCTGAACTCACAGCGAGTTTTAATCGTGGAGTTTCTCCCGAAGAGCATTTCGATTCCTCGGCGGATCGGATCGGTGCTCGGGCGAGGCCTCACATGACCGAGACAAGTCTCCTTCATCTCAAAGCAGCACAAGCGCAAGGAAAGAATCTTTCTCTTTTCCTTTTCCTTTTCCTTTTCATTATCTTTTCTCCCCTTCTTGGGATTCTTTTCTCCCCCTTTGGCTCCTTGCCTAATTCTTTTATTTTCTCCTCCAACTCTCTTATTCCCATTAAAAAGATACGCAAGCATGTTTGGTTCAAACAATGAATCCAACTAAAATAAACCAACACTTTCTTTGTACATGCATAACTCGCGAAATTATTTGTTAAGTCACAACCTTATTAAATCCCAAACTATTTTTGTTAAAGTAAACCAAAAACTTAATTTTCGAATCCTCTTTAGTTTCGAAACTATTGCATTTTTCCTTTTTGGATGATAATTGGAGTCAAATAGATTTTCTCCTTAACTTTTTCCTAATTAAATAAAAATTAAGATGATGACTCTAAAAATACATTTTCAAAATCAATCAATCTAAAGCCGAGGACTTCATTGTGAGTCTTTTTCCAAATGAGCATTTCGATTCTTTTTAGCAGATCAGACCGATACTCGGGTGATGCCTCATAGGAGGTCTCATGTTCGAGCTTCCCGAACTACAAAGTATTACTACCAATTTGATGAAAGATATTAAAAAAGATAACTACTATCTTTTGTGTAGCCTATTTTAGAAATTAAACTTCTATTATATACAAAAAAAAAATGTATAATTATTTTTATTAATACATTTTATATGTAACACTAAAATTATTAATTATATATAATTAAAATTTATTATAAGAACATCATCTCGTAATTTAACTTTAATTTCAAAAGCTGAATTATCAAATATTTTAGAACAATTTATATCGCTTACTAAAAGTCGTTGGTGACCATTAATTGTTAACCGCTCGCAACAAACTGTTACAGTTACGGCTAAATCAAAAACTCATGCGTATCATTTCACTTGTTAGATATTTTTTTGCCAATGCACCTGTTGGGTATAAGTATTTACACAAGACGAAATGGGCCTTCTCAATTTGGAATGAGTCGACCATAACAAAGCAGACCCATTAATAAAAGGGTTTTACATAATTATAAAAAAAATTGAAAAATATTATAAAATTATGTACACAACAAAATTCTTATAAAAATATGCTCTTTTATCTTTTTTTTCCTTACAGTTTATCTTATGATTTCAGTTCACGTGAACCACTTATTTTTCAAAGCTCATATGTGCATCTACCTTTATTCTCAAAATCAAAATTCAAAAGCCACACACCACCTTATATTTATACAAATTAGAAATATGAAAAATTAAAATATAAAGTAACAATGAATGGTATACATATACCATAAATTCATATACATGTAGTATATGTTTAGTATCTGCAACTATTTTATATTTATAAAGATTAATTAAATTAATTAATTACAAAATTTTAGTTAAATTAATTAACTAAGTGTGGTGCATAAAAAATAATTAATAGATTTTTAAAAAATAATTCATAAATGTAATTAGAAGGGAATAATATTAATATTAATAACTAGTAATTTTATTTATTTTATTTTAATAATAATATTATAAGATAAAATTATTCAACAAACGATAATTATTGCTAAAATTTTAAATTCTATGTTTGAATTGTTCAAAAGTTAAGTCTTGAATTTCAATTTATGAAAAAATTTATGAATTGGATAAGTCGGACAACTGAAAATTTTAATATTATCCACAGAATAGCCAAATAATTCACTTTAGGAAAAAATTCAAAATAATTCAATTTAGCAAAGCCAAGAAATAAATATATGAAAACATTAATCATGGATTTTTAATTTATTTATAATCAGTTTGATGTTCCTCTAGAATGAAAAATAATCAATAAATAAAGCACGTGTATGTAATATAATATTATAAATAATAAAAGTAATAAATTGGTGATAAATTTGGACTATATAGTTGATCTTTGTATCTATAAAAGTCTAGCAAAATTATATTTGGATGAAATAAAATTTGGTCATTTTAATTTCATCTTGCAATAGTTAACGAATTAGTCTATTTGAATGGTCAATTATTTGAAATGATGTGGATTTAAATTTGAGTTTCAGGCGTAAAAATATTAAAGATAAACATTAAAAATTTCAAATGATTATTTATTGCAGATGACTAGTTAAAATGGTTTATTTTGTTAATTATTCTATTAGGAATTTAAATTTTTTTTTCTATCTAAATTTTTGCAGTGATAAAAATAATATATACATATGAAAAATGAGATAAACTATTTTTTATGAGGTTAAAATAATATAGAAGCTATAATGGTTTAATTAATGGTACTAATAATAATTAATGAAAAGCAATAAAAAAACACAAGAGCCACAAAATGTAAAGGGTGTATTTTTTTCAACAAAAAATAAAGAGGGCGTACAAAAATAAATAGGAGAGAAAAAGAGGGAATAAAAATATAAAAAAAAAAAAGCCTAAAATTATAATTAAAAATAAAATAAAATAAAATAAAAGAAGAGTATATAAGGTAATTTCCTCTTAATAAAAGCCCAAAAAATAATAAAAGCCAAAAATTCATTATCAGGTATACCCTTAATTAATGCCGTTGCAAGGAAAATAACGAATACCCTTAGCATAGCCAATTTCATCACAAAAGAATTAGCTAAAGAAGTAAGGCAATGCAGAGGCTGACGTAGGGCTGAGGATGATTTGGAAAAATTTATAAATTTTCAAATCTTCGAAACTAAACTAGATATTGAAGCTTTCAAAAATGGAATCAGCATAATCGAACCATAGAAAAAAATCTTCATATTAAATCATTTTAATTTTTCAGGAAGATTCAGGATAGAGATTCAAAGCAAATAGACAATTCAGTATATAAATGGACACAATAGAAATTTAGAGATTTTCTATTTTTAAATAATTAAAAATATTTTTTTTTTCAGTTTAAAGCTAAAATTAAATCAATACACAAATCCAAAAGAAAAATCAAATTATATAGTGCTTAATTAAAAAAATTTATTTACAATCTACCAAGATAAAATAAAAATCAAACTACAAAGTGGATAGTTAAATTTTACTTATACATTATTGAATTTCTTTAAATGTGTTACTAATTCAATATCAAAGTGTGTGTGTGTCTATACACACACACTCATATATATATATATATATATATATATATATATATATATATATATATATATATATATATATATATATATATATATATAACTATTACTTTGAAAATGAAATTTTATAATTAATAAAAATTAAATTTTACTTATATATTATTGAATTTTTATAAATGTGTTGCTAATTCAATATTAAAAAGTGTGTGTATATATATACCATTTAAATCGGTTCTAGTAGGTTATTTAATTCGAGACAATTCAATGCGATTCTCGGTATTGATAACTACTAATATCTAAAACCGTACCAAAAAAAAAATTTGAATAATTCAGTTCAGAAAAATTTAAATGGTCAACGAATATTTTTTGGTTATGGAAATTTTCAGTTTAAATTTTCAATATGTCTCGATATTTCTGAATCCCGTACTCAATCCTAGACAAAGATCGAGCAATAGAATCTTTTTGAAGATTTCTACCAAGAACTTGGAACTAGATTTTATACCACGTATAGAGGGTAAAATGAGAAATTAGAGTCAAGAGTCTTGGAATGCAAATAGAACTGCTTATACAAGTCCAAAAAGAAAGAAAATGGTTAATATCATGCCCCGAATCTGAAAGCACGTGACCAGCACTAGGACACGGGTAATGCACATGGCTACCAGTGCCCATAGTAAGTCTGACCCACACTAAATGATAAATCATCACACAATAGGGCTACGAGCCCACCACGCTAAGCCGATCTAAATAAACAATATTTTTAGATAATGTCACACTAGGCTATCAATTCAAATATCTCATACATAACAATTAATATATTAATATATTATTGGATTCTGCTTAACAAACAATGTCTCAACTCAAAATATACACAATAACTAATAATAAATAGAATACATATTTCAAGAGTAACATTGCGGAGTTTTTGAGTACCAATACAATTATACACATATTATTTACAAAACTTAGCACTTATAATACAAAATACTGCCGAAAGTCAATTGGCAGTATTACTCGATTTCAATCCCTTCACAAGCTCATTCCTCAACCTGAAAAATATAATTTGAACAAAAATGAGCATTCGACTCAATAAATGATACTAACTAATATATTAAACCGGTGTCCTATATACCGATTTCTAATACTCGTGCTATGCACTATATCACATATACAGACAAATCACACAACCAAGTAACGATGAGATACAGTCTACAGTACCAGACTACTACTCGATATAGGGAGCCGATCTCCCTATCCTGACTCTCTGAATCCAATAATCCATCTCTTATATCCAAGGGGCCCGGTCGTCATTGGTCTGTACCACGCAGCCCTGACCCGACTGATAGCGGCCTGGCGATAAACAAGCCTGGCCAACATCCACCAGTCATAGCTCATCTTCTCAATCTCATCATAATCATAATCATATCCATAAATCCTAAGTGGTACTGTATCCTCACGATCTCCACCTGTCAACCGCTGTCATTATGTAACATAGAATATCAATTTATCAATCACAATCAAATGTTAACATACATCTATGCAATAATAATGCATAATATATATATATATATATATACATACAGTAAATGCAGATGCATATGAAGACAGAATAATATATTAGGGAGTATCACTCACCTAATTGACGATACATCTAACTGACTTCTCTCAAAAGTGCGACCCTTGAAATTAGGAAGACGCCAGAACATTAACACTGGACAACAAATGATATTATCAGAAAGGATGACTCATCTAAGAAGACATAACTACACGACTCCTGAGATTCTTACCAGAATCTCCTAAAATCAATAAAAAACAACACTTCTAAAATAATCTCAACAGTCAACATAATCCAATATAACTCTAGAGACCCCTCCTGGGTCCTCTCAATTTGCAATTATCAACATAACTCAACAAGCATACTCAACTCATCAACTCATCAAATACTAATTCAAATATAATAAATATAATACAACAATAACTGAAATTCAAGGGATTCAGGTTTACCCTCACCAATTCAAATCAAACGAACGTTGAGAATCACATCGAAATGAAAAACAAAGCTGCCAGACCTGTCCCACGCGCCGCCGCTGGAGCATCGCCTGCCGGCCATACGCCTCCACTGTCAGTGGTGAAATGAAACAATCTTCACACCAAACTGATCATCTCGACGCCAGGAGCTCAAAAATCATCACCACTCACCATCATCTAGCCAGAAAATGCCTCAACAACTCCAGCCTCTAATTCTATGATCTCGAGTTTTGGCCACAATCATGATGCAGGACAGGTACAAATTTGAAGCTCTCTTCATCAAGAGTTGAATGGGACTAGAATCGCCGAATTTCACCGCCGAAATCAGCCGAATCTACAATTGAAGATTCGGCGCCTGTGAGGTTTCTCTCCTCGCGTACGCTGCCGTCCACCGCCTGATCGGGGTGTCGCTGCTTCCTCTCAGATTACCGGAAGGTGAGCTAGCTGCTAGAGGTGGCGGTGCAACCCACTGCCGGCCGGATGGTGGTTCTCCAGCACCACAGCTCTCTCTCTCTCTCTCTCTCTCTCTCTCTTCGCTTCTCTTTCTCTCTCATTTTTTTTTTTTGTTTCTTCTCCCATTCAACAGGCTGCTGGTTGGTACATTTAGGACCAATCAGCTCCTGCCTCCCTTTTCCTTCTTTTTTTTTTTATTCTTCATTTTAAACATACTTATATATATACTAAACCTTATGTTAATAATAATAATAATAATAATAATAATAATAATAATAATAATAATAATAATAATAATAAACCATTCATAATACATATTCAAATAGTATGAACATATATATTTAATAAAATATAATTTCAATTCTTGCTTTAATAAGAAAAATACTAAAATAATATATTTTCATACAAAAATAGGATTTTATAAAACAATTGAAAATTCAGGATATTACAATCTTCCCCCCTTAAGAAAATTTGTCCTCGAATTTTCAAACCTAACAAGCACCATGCACTTCAATTAACTCCTCCATCATGCTTCCGCTGCACACTCTGACATACTATCTAAACTGCAGATAACATATGAAATTCAACAGAACAGAAACTTCATAACACATCACAATTTTTTGTTCTATTTTATTACAATATCCAAACTTTAATAAACCTTATAATCATACTCACCAATAATTTATCATCAAAATTAATTTCGTTTAAATCTCTAAACCTTTAAATCATCACAATCATTATAATTTACTCAAAATACACCAATGCTTAATTGCTCTTATATACTATACTAGACATACATTTTTACTCACACCATATTCATTTATTTATACAGAAAAAGGGATACATCACACAGGTCTACAAAACCTACTGAGGCAGTGTTTCTAGTCTCGTTTCCTGCCTCAACACACTTGCACACATCACAACCAAAATATAAAAGAAAATTACTTCCTCACAATAAAGAAAAGAAAGAAATACACATATACTTATTCATGGCCCTGCTAACCTAGCAAGCCTCACATCGTAAATACCAGCCATTTCCACAACAAACTCCCTAACCTATCACTTCTTGATTGGCTCATGCGAGGGAGACAAATTTATAATGTCATCATCATTATTATCATACTGACTATAAATGGTTGTCTCGTCAAACTCAGTAGAGTCCAAAGAAGGCTCTGTAAGGTGAGTCCAAATATGATTAGTGGGGTCGAACTTACCATCACTAGGCATCATAGGTTGGGGACCATCCCTCCGATACAGTTCCCTAAGACAATTTTTGTCCCAATCATCTTTAGCAACACAAATCTTACAGTAATACTCAGGAGAAAAATCCCCTCATAGAGTATTAAGTTCATCAGGGGGCCACATTTCACGCAAAGCAACATTATTTTTCTCACACATAAAGTACTAAAAGGCAGTAAACTCATTTGAATAATCAAACACGTCCTTGTAGAATGAAAAATAGTATGATTTATAGGCAAGAACTTGGGGATTCACAATTAGACAGGTGTCTGAAAGATCGCTCACAGCAGTATAAGGATGATGAAGAACAAGCATAGTTCGAACGGTAGGACCATCTGTCCAAAAAGAATTACCCAAACTAGTAATATAAAACCTCATCCACTGCTCCAGAGGGTTAAGACAACGCGAGAAGGTAACTAAATGTGGGTTAGCCGCATTGTTGCCTTCCAAATACTGAATATGTCGCAAAAAATAAAAGGGCTGAATTTCTACAGCAATATGATAGAGATGAAGGAAATACCACAGAAAGCAAAGGAATTCTTTAGGCCATATCCAAAATGAATCCACTATCATATCTATGAAAGCATAAGGCCTCAAAAAAGGATAGTTAGGGTGGATAGCCAGTTCTCTCACAAACCGAGGGCCGTACTTTCGAATGAGGAATGTTTGATACTTAAAAATCTGTTCAAAGGCTAAGTTTTTTAGGGCTCTCTCAGAGATATTGCTTTGAATCTCTGGGGGAAGGCCTTGGTAAAGAAAATGATAAGGTTCAGAGGAAGAGGAAGATGAAGAGGATGCCATAAAGTTAAGCTGATAGTTAGAAAGGATAACTATTAGGTCAAGAGAGAAATCTCAAACTTGGAAGAAAATTAGAACTAGATGATGATTTTCCTTATACATGTGTCCCCAATTATACTAGTCTCACTATCCTTACAGACAAAACTACAGTAAACTTTTTCTCAAAAATTGGTTAGCTAGTAAGAAAATCTTGTGTGGATATAACTGATGAGACCAGTCAGACAACTATAGTTCTCAACTCTATCTAAGGTAACAACTGTTCATCCGCATGTGTCTAAAAATAATCAATTTACTTCACAGGATAGTCAGAAATAAAGCAAGCTAGAGCTTATCCTATCTCTTAGGCAATAGGGTATTTCTATTACTAAAGGACACCAATAGAGGAAATTGTCATACCAAATACTCCAATGATTTAGAGAAACAAAGATATCAAACAAAATTTTCATCTTCTGCATTTCCCAATAAATAGCTTTCCTTAATCAATACGACTTCAAAAATAATAAATTACACTATTTATAACTTATTAAGGATCATAACTAATAGTTAACAACCACATTAAATCTTAACAAATAAACATTAAGCTCACCATCATAACTGGAATCTCATCATCATTATCCATAATCATCATTTGTTCACAATTAAAATTAGAGAAGTTCAAATACTGCACACCTAATTAATGTTCTTTATTACTAAAGACACTAACCACTGATAAAGCTAAATGAAAAGCAAGTGGAACTCAAAAAAACGATAAGGAATCCTATACTCCGCATGTTACCACCTAACTCATGTAAAACCCATACGACCATATCTTTACTCAGGTCACAAGATCATGCTCTGATACCATCTTTGTCATGTCCCAAACCCGAGGGTACGTGACCGGCACTAGGACATGGGTAATGCACATGGCTACCAATGCCCGTAGTATGCTTGACCTCACACTAAACGACAAATCATCTAACAATAGGGCTATGGGCCCACCACGCTAAGCAGATCCAAATAAACAACATTTTCAGATAATGCCACACTGGGCTATCAGTTCGAATATCTCATACATAACAATTAACATATTATTGGATTCTGCTTAACAAACAATGTCTCAACTCATAATATACACAATAACTGATAATGAATAGAATATATATTTCAAGAGTAACATTGCGGAGTTCTAGAGTACTAATACAATTATACATATATTATTTACAAAACTCAACACTTATAGTATAAAATACTGCCAAAAGGCAATTGGCAGTATTATTTGATTTCAATCCCTTCACAAGCTTATTCCTCGACCAAAAAAATATAATTTGAACAAGAATGAGCGTTCGACTCAATAAATGATACTAACTAATATATTAAACTGGTGTCCTACATATCGATTTCTAATGCTCATGTTATGTACTATGTCACAGAGACAAACAAATCACACAACCAAGCAAGGATGAGATACAGTCCACAGTATCACACTAATACTTGATATGGGGAGCCGATCCCCCTATCCTCGCTCTTTGAATATAATAATCTATCTCTTATATCCAATGGGTCTGGCCGTCATTGGTCTGTACTACGCAGCCCTAACCCGACTGATAGCGGCCCTGGCGATGAGCAAGCCCGGCCAGCATCCACTAGTCATGGCTCATCTTCTCAATCTCATCATAATCATAATCATATCCATAAATCCTAGGTGGTACTGTATCCTCCCAATCTCCACCCGTTAACCACATTCATTATGTAACATAGAATATCAATTCATCAATCACAATCAAATGTTAACATGCATTTATACAATAATAATGCATAATATACATATATATATATATATATATATATATATATATATATATATATATATATATATATATATATATATATATATATATATATATATATATATATATATATATATATATATATATATATATATATATATATATATATATATATATATACAGTAAAGGCAGATGCATATGAAGATAGAATAACATATTAGAAAGTATCACTCACCTAATTAACAATACGTCTAACTGACTTCTCTCGGAAGTGCGACCTTTGGAACCAGGAAGACGCCAAAACATTAACACTGGACAACAAAGAATATTATCAGAAAGGACGACTCGTCTAACAAGACATAACTACATGACTCCTGAGATTCTTACCTGAATCTCCTAAAATCAACATAAAACAACACTTCTAAAATAATCTCAACAGTCAACACAATCCAATATAACTCTAGAGACCCCTCTTGGGTCCTCCCAATTCGCAATTATCAACATAACTCAACAAGTAGACTCAACTCATCAACTCATCAAATACTAATTAAAATCTAATAAATATAATACAACAATAACTAAAATTCAAGGGATTTGGGTTTACCCTCACCAATTCAGATCGAATAAACATTGAGAACCACATCAGAATGAAAAACAGAGCTGCCAGACCTGTCCCACGCGCCGCCACTGTCATTGGTGAAATGGAATGATCTTCACACCAAAATGATCATCTCGACACCAGGAGCTAAAAAATCATCACCACTCGCCAGAAAATGCCTCAAAAACTCTGGCCTCCAATTCTCCGATATCGAGTTTTGGCCACAACCATGATGCAAGATAGGTACCAATTTGAAGCTCTCTTCATTAGGAGTTGAACGGGACCAGAATCGACTGAAATCTGCAATTGAAGATTCGGAGCCAGCAAGGCTTCTCTCCTCGCGTACGCTGCCATCTGCCGCCCAATCAGGGTGTCGCTGCTTCCTCTAAGATTACCGAATAGTGGGTTAGCTACTGGAGGTGGCGGTGCAGCCCACCGCCAACCAGATGGTGGTTCTCCAGCACCACAGCTCTCTCTCTCTCCTTCTCTTTCTCTTTCTCATTTTTTTTCTATTTCTTCTCCCATTCAACAGGCTGCTGGTTGGTCCACTTAGGCCCAATCAGCTCCTGCCTCCCTTATCCTTCTTTTCTTTTTATTCTTCATTTTAAACATACTTATATATATACTAAACCTTATGTTAATAATAATAATAATAATAAACCATTCATATTCAAATAGTATGAACATATATATTTAATAAAATATAACTGCAATTCTTGCTGTAATAAGAAAAATACTAAAATAATATATTTCTGTACAAAAATAAGATTTTATAAAATAATTAAAAATTTAGGGTATTACAGTTAACTATATTTCTACCCTTCAAGTTTTTAAGTGGGTGTTTGGCAAAATTTTCAATGCAATTGTAAGCAAGCATACATCATAAAATTGAAAAATATTTTTTAATAAACACTTATATCAGGGTATTACAGTTAACTATATTTCTACCCTTCAAGTTTTTAAGTGGGTGTTTGGCAAAATTTTCAATGCAATTGTAAGCAAGTATACATCATAAAATTGAAAAATATTTTTTAATAAACACTATATATATATATATATATATATATATATATATATATATATATATATATATATATATATATATATATATATATATATATATATATATAATGCTCATAAAGCTATAAAAAACTATTCTCACTTCTAGATAAATAATATTCTCTCCATTTTAAAATACTCATTTTAAGTTTCAGCATATAAATTAAAAAAATTACTTTCTCCATCCAAAAAAGATTATTTACTTTTTTTTCTCACAAAGTTTAAAAAAAAATCATTAATTGATTGCTAACTCATAAATTTTATTATATTTTTTTATTCATACCTAACTTATACTCATTTATTACTATTTTTTATTAGCTTTTCGAATACATGAGTGTTATACCTTTTAATTAATAAAAATAAAATCAACAAATATCTATATCTACTTTTAAGGTTAGTAAATATTTCGAAACATCTTAAAAATAAATAATGGATTATCTTTTGGGTAAATGTAACAATTCTAAGATAAAAAAAACTAAAATATCTTTCTTTTTTTTTGTTGTGAAAAAATAAAAGTAATTAATGCTAGTGTTTAGGAGAGGAATAAAAAGATGGTAAAATTAAAAAAATAATAATAAATACCTTCTTGAAATACTAAAAAGATAAATATTTTAAAATAAAAACAATTCTTTAGAATAATATATATTTTATAATAGAGTGAGTAAATAGACTCGACTCATTTAATGAGTTTCAAAAATAAGATTCAACTTATGATGATGCATGGGAAATATAGAGTGATTGGCAAGTGGGAAACCGAAAGAAAATGGTAGAGAGGAAGTGCAATTTTAGAGAGAGAACATTAGATTCTATTATTGATTCACAAAACTGATCATATTTTCTCTTAACTGCCATTTATACGCAGCTTGAAAATATCGATCCACCTCTTAACAAATTTTAACAACCAACTAGAGTTCGAGGGAAGTTTAACAAACTTATATTATTTTCTTATTTTTTTTATTTACCACACAACATATGAACAACTAAAAAAAAATAAATAAATAAGGCCAAAAGAAGAAAATGTTAGAAGATTTAAATGCCAGAAGACATTCAACTCCCTCATTATATGCATAAAAGTAAAGGCTGAAAAATCCTATATCCTTTAGTAAGTTTACAGGAAAAAAAATAGACTGCTTGGTAAATCTTGTATTTTTTTTTTTTTTTTTTTTTTGTTGCTAATATCTATAATAATTATTTACTCATCTTCTAAAACCTGCATGTTAAACAAGCGTCTGTTATAATCGTTTCTCTTACCTGTAGAAAATAAGAAGGGGGCCAAAATGAAGCATAAAAATAACTTTTGTGCTTTGCCATATTGAGCTGATTCAACCTTGTAGTACTTACATTACATCAATGAGCATTCTGGATTTTGTTTTTAGGTTAAGAGATTCTATCAATTTATTCTTCATCATTCCCTAATGCAATGAACATTTCATTTCATCACTTCATTTCTGTATATATTCATAGCTCTTCCTAAATCAAATGCACATTGTGCACAAAATCTCTACACTGCTACTACTTATATCTCTTCTACTAACTCCTCTATAAGCAACCTTTCAATTTCCCTACCAACTACATCAATGTCGTCTTTCAAATCCAGCCACTGTGAATCCATTACCAGCGCCTTCTCTGCTGCATCATTGCTCACTTTCTTATCTTGACTTGCAAGCAATTTTTGGATGTCATCCTTGAGTCTGTTTTTAATCCACCTTGGAATTATTGCAATTGAAAGCCTCACCCACGGGTGTGGATCTGCAAATTGTTGGTTAATCACCAGGAGGACTGAATTTATGCGGTCAAATAGCAGTTTCCTTTCAGACCTTGGCCAAGAAGTGAGATTGCAATGCTTCTTCTCCAGTTCTTCAAACACCAGAGGATTCACCGGGCATTCTGGTGAGTGCCATGATGCCATGAAAGTATCAGGGTCTGTATCATTAATACCAGATTCTAGTAATACGTCAACTACATAGGAAAACTCCCTGCTCTCTTCAGCTATTTCTTTCGCTTCTGAAAATGCAATGGAGTCTTCATCAACATCTTCATCACTTGATATGAGCATCGGTCCCTCTGCATATGCTTCTGACTCCAGCTTGAGCAGCTGAAGTTGCATGCGAAGTCCTATGGCATAGAAAACAAAAAAATTAAAACAAGGAAACATAAAGTCATTAGATATAAAAAATAAATAAATAAATAAAACAAAATAAAACTATAGATATTTATGAGAAATTTAAAAAAGACTTTTTTGTATCACTCCAAAGTGCAGTTTCACCTCAAATTCAGTTGCATATTATATGTAATGTGGTGCATCCGCAAGCAAAAGAGAAAACATTTGTGTTCTTTCCATCTCAAATAAATGCAGCAAACTGTTACATAATTATGTTTCATTCTTCATAATTTTTTACTCAATTCAAGGGAATAAATGTCATTCCTAAGGATCAATATTCTTGCTCTAAGCACCTTCACTCAAACAAAATCTTATGGCAAGTCTAACCCTAAAAATGCAAATTTTCTAAATTCAAGAGAAGCCAGTCACATATTAGAAGAGAAAACAAAACAAAAAGTTTTCTGGATTACCATGTAGGTCAGCACTGAGACTCTCAAAGCATTCAGAACTAGAAGATAGATCATCTGGGAAAGAAGTTTCAAGAACTGAAACAGGGCTTGGCTGCTCACTCTCCTTAGAGCTTGCTGGAGATTCTAGCTCTGCTAGAGAGTGTTGCATCGGGACTGATTCTTTGTCAAGGGGCCCATTTGATGGCTTCTGAAATATCAAGAATGTGAGATTAAACAATCACTAATACGAAGTCAAGGTATCAATTTCAGAATTACTTATGCAGGGTGTTAAGGAGTAGTAACAGGGAGTGATTAGAACATCATTAAAACTATCCCCAGGTCTTTTACATATCTCAAAAACAGAACCACATTATATATATATATATATATATATATATATATATATATACATATATATATTTCAGACATTTTTTGTTAGTAGCAAATGTTGAACAGAATGTTATGTATTTATAGTATCCACAAAAGAAGTTAATCTCAACAAGCCAATTTTTTACCATGACTCAGTTCTCAACTAAAAGCTAAAAGATGCAGAGAATGTTATAAATCATAACGCACCAAGAGAATGTTATGGTGAATAAAATGGTCCAATATCTTAAAGGTAAATAAGTAAAAGCATGCCCTTAAGCAGGCTGGCAGCAAAATTAGAAGTTATGGTACACCAAACTGGTTATGAAAACTAACAGGAGAATGCATAATAACCCTTCTGATGAGAAATCAAAATTGCAATCCTGGATAACCAAGTTAAAATGGCATTATTTATCACTGCAAGAATCTAATTTAAAACAAATGTTGGTGTACAATATCTGTCGAGAAAAATTTTCAGTGGAAGAAATTGGTAAAAGTACTAAGCTAGAGGTTTGCCAGCTAAACAGCACATGCATCAGATTGAGCAATTATCCAAACTACATAGGCAGTTGTTAATAAGGAGCATAAGGATTCAGCAATTCAATTATACTGAGACCTTTCATTAGAAAGAACAATGCTGCTGTTCACAATATGTATGCACTCATAATTAGATAATGAGTACAAGAATCATCCAGAAAGGATAAAATCGAACCTGTGAAACCAAAACCTCTGGGTCACTCAAAGAGGAATTGCCTTTTACCATCATATAAACTGGTAATTCTGGGTCAGTAGGCTTAGAAGGCATGGCCACATTCTCAATTGCCAAATCCACCACATTTTCAGGTACTAATCTCATATCTTTCACAACAGTAGCTGATGTCTCAGAAGCCATATGACATTGTTTAAATGGATCATCATCTGTGATACTGCTCTGCACTTGATTATGGCCAAAATGAATTTCCGTTGAAGCGTCACTAAGATCAGTATAACTGCACTCAGAGAAATGAAATTTCTTAGTACGAGATCTGGAATTTCTAGAAGATGAACCTTCCCTCTGATTGAAATTCCCCTTTACTGCCTTGATCCTTTCCTGCTGCATCACTTCTTTTGGTAGTAAAAACCTGTCATTGCAAAGAGTTTCACGGTGCATGCCTGTTTTGGGACTGCCAACAATAGTACATGAAGCAGGAACAGATCTTGATCTAGAAAGACTTTTAACACATCCATCCTTCCAGCCATCTCTACTGCTAATGCCTAACGGTTCAACATACTCTATTGTTCCATCATGGCCATCAAATTTGCCATTAAATCCCTTTTCACTAAGCATGGCATCTGCATTAGCTGGCCTTGGTTCCCTATCAGGCCTAGCAAGCATTTCACCCAGTGTGCTGCCCCTATTAACCACTCCCATATCCACAGACCTATGAGTCATTTTCCATCTCTCAGAGAGTCTTTTCCTCGCCTCCCTGTTCACAGATGATTCAGCAGAGCGGGATGATGATGGCCTATACCGGTTGCTCCAACCAATAGAATTTCTAGAAATCATTGTTGGTGTATCTGATTCATTTGCTGATTCATTGTCAGATCTATTTGATGAACTCTCATCCCCAGCATATCCTCTAACTCCAGAGGCTGAGAGCTTTATGGAACCACCTCCAAGACTATTTCTCATTTGCCTGGTGATCTCCTTTGCAATCTCTCTAGATTCTCTAGACTTGTATCTTGGGAGTCCTGAATCATCAGAAAGCCTTTTCTTTTCACATGATTCTGCCTTCCTACTCTTGATACCAGGAGATTCAGTGTGCCTCTTACAATCTGAAAGAAAATCATGAGAAGGATGAGGCGATGTAATAGCTCTGGTAGCATTCAGCACTTTACCAAAGTTTGGTTTCAGCACAACAATCCTTGTAGGAAGAGCAGAAGATTCAACTTTCCCTTCTATTTGGATTTTTGATGACTTAAGTGGATCATCAGCAGCATGTTTGTTGTAAGAGTGGCTAGGAGGATTATTGTGGTACTTTCTACGGTTCTTCTGTGGAGTTTCTCTCTCTATTTTACAGCCCAGGCCACTGCCTCCATACTCTGGAGCACGTGACAGCTTCATACCTGATATCTGACAACAATGGGACTGGGGAGGAGTAGTTTGCAGATCATGTAGATGCTTTGTGAACAATGAATCTGGTTGCTCAAGAAATTTCAACAGAAGATCTTTATTGGATTCCAGATCATCAATTGCATCATGAAATTCCTTTAAATCATGAAAGTTTTCATCAGCTGAAAGGCGCGTGGCATCCAAAAATTTCAGCCTAATGAATTCCATCTCAGCTTCAGTAAGCTTTGAATTTGAAGTTTCCTGCAATGAACAACTACTAGTCTCCATTTTTGATGCGTCCGAAACTTCAAATACATCTTTAAATTCTTGCTCCTCCTTTGAGCTCTTTCTGGATGACCGCCGACTACATGATGAGCCACTCCATTGAGCCTTCTCTGTTGATGCTATCCTCCGCAGACAGTTCTCTGAGGATCTTTTCTGCTGTTTGTGAGATAGCTGCTGATGTGGCAGCCCATCAAGGCCCATCAGTCTAGCAATAACACTTGGTGACCTCTTTTTGCATTCAGTTTCTCTTGACATCTCTTCTGCTAGTAACTTCTTTATCGGTGTTCCAGCTGCTTGCTTTGAATATCTCCACCCCAAATCACCCGTGAACTACAGAAGCCAAATTATTTTGATACAGTTGTAAGCATCAATAAACAATTAATTAGATAAGGAAAAAAGCATACAAGATAAGAAAATCACAGTTCACATAGATTAAAAAGAATTCCTTTTCAATCCATTTTGTGAAAAGAAGTAAATCAATTCAGATAAAAAAATATAAAAAACAAGTAGATCAGCGCACCGAATCTTCTCCCGAAGTGCTATTTTGAGAGCTAGAATCAGAGGACAAATTTTGAAAGTTTCTCTGTTTTTGAACCTGCTTGTTTCCTGGAAACAAACCCCTAGCACAACATTAGGATGTTTTTTCAAGTAAACATAAATGTGGAAGCCTGTGTTAGAAACATTGTAGAAAAAGGACCAAAGTTCACTAATCCAGTCCAGGAAACAACAAAGACCTTAAAAAGATCAAACACTTCCCCCACCCGGCCATCCCCACAACTCTTTTTCCTCCATCTCTCTAGCTATTTATTTTATTAAAAAAAAAAAAAAAAAAACCTGGCAAATTTGGAAAAGAAAAATGGGAATCAAGAAAATTTCATATTCTCAAAAGTTTGAAAATGGAAATGAAGAAGCACGCTACAAATGAAAGAGAACATTTATCAAGCTTTTGCTATTAAATCACATTATAGCCCTACAATCTGTAATAATTATTGAAGACCAAAAAATAAAAAAGATAGCAACAAAATTATGCCAGTACCACTATAGAAAAAGTCACAAAGCAATTCAAAAACCTACTTTAATTAAAGCAGAAGCAAAGGCAAACTGTAACCTCGTTGTTGACCTCTACATAGCACAAACAGTGAGCAAAACATGGGAAAACAAATTTGATCATGTATAAAATAATATAAAATAATATGTTTACTTTTACAAAGAAAGTAAGGAGAAAAAAAAAATCAAGCAGTTTATATGAAATTTGTGGGCGTCCCAGAAGAAAATGGAAGATAATTTCAGCTATTTTTAGCTTCTTTTACTTGAAACTACTAAAGAATCCAAACGATTCGGGAGTTCATAAGATTCGAAAATTGCGATTTCTTCTGCATTGCTCCTATCACTAAGAGATCGAATAGAGAGAGAAAGCCTTGTTTGGATGCTAAGAATATTCATAAAAATATGAGCAAACAGCGTTTTTAAACTAAAATATAACAAAATCTGAGTCGAATTACACTAACCACCTCACTCTACAGTCACATTAAGAAATCCTTGAATAAAATTAAAAAAGAGATAAACATTTTTCGTTCATTTTCCTACATTTTCTAGGCAACCAAACAAGATAAAAAAAAATCTAAAAATAAAAGAGAATTTTACCTTCTCCGAGTGTTCCACCAGAGCTGCGATCATCAGTTAAAGCTGCGATATTAGACTTCCTTGGGCGAAATGTCTCCATTTTCACTTATAAAAAATGAGAATCATAATTTTATAAAAAAAGAACTATAAAAAAAAAGTCACGTTATATGGAAGAAATCTAGATCGGAAATTCCGGAAAGAAGCAAGCGTGAAAAAGAGAGGAAGGATCCAAGAAAATCATGAACCTCCAAACCCTAAAATTTCAGCTTAATCTCATAGACCAAAAAAAAAAATACCAAAGAAACAACACACACTCACATATTGTGTCTCCAGCAGATCTTAATATGTAGATTGAGAAACTTATAAGCGAGGGATAAGAAAAAAATGACTGACAGAGAAAGAGAGGAGCGGAGTAGGGCGGCGGAACGGCGGAGAGAGAGCGGTCCTTTAGAAATTAGAACCATGAACGGGAGGGAGGGAGAGAGAGAGAGAGGGTTATAGTTTTTGAACATTCAAAAAACAGATCGACTGACAATAACTGAGCCCCTGCGCGGGTGAGTGGTAATGTGGTATGGTTAATAGAAACCCATGCGACCGTGACTTTCGTTACACGTGTTTAATTTAAGGATTGCCACGTCGACCGTGTTTTTGGCCTCTTACGGTAGCCCTCAATAAACTTCTCTTCCTCGTTTCATTTTTTATCTATCTATTAGTACTAATTTAATTTAATTTTTAATAAATATTTTCATTTATAATAAATATAAAAATATGAAATGTGTAAAAATAAAAAATAAAATTTTGTTGAATTCATTTATGTTAAGGCTAATTTTTACTAACAGTCCTCGAATTACTGATTAAGTAATATTATGGTCCCTAAATTTTAATTTGTAAAAATAAATTTCTTGAATTTAAATTTCAATAATACAGTAGTATTTGAATTTCAATTTCAACAATAAATCCTATGAACTTTAATTTTAATAATAGAAAACCCCTTGACGTTATTTTCCATTAAATACCTTAATAGAATATTGATATTGTATATCATGTGTAAAATCAAAAAAGAAAAAAGAAAAAAGCTAAGTCATTAAACTTGAAGAATCAATAAATTTAGCCAGTTGCAGGATTTAATAAGGTTTTGAAAGATAATTTAGTCTGTCATAAAAGTTCAGCTCAATGAAAAAAAATAGAGAGAGAAAGAGAAGAGTTAAAATTCCAACGAAAATTTATTGTAACTTTGAAAATTAATTATTAAAATTTGCTAACATGACATCCCACGCGTACGTTTAATTAATTAGTTTTTTTTCTTTTTTCTTTTTGATTTTACATGAGACATCGCACATCAGTATTCCATTTGGGTATTTAACACAAGATGACGTAAAGAAATTTTCTGTTACTAAACTTGAAATTTAGGGATCATAGTGTTACTAAAATTAAAGTTCAGGGGGTTTACTATTACAAATTAAAATTCAGATACCATAGTATTACTGAAATTGAAATTTAAGGGGTTTACTGTTACAAATTGAAATTCAAGAACCATAATGTTACTTGATCAATAATTTAGAGACTATCAGTGAAAATTAGCCTTTAAGTTAAACATAATCTTTGTGCAAAAATAAAATTTTCAATTTCTACAAATAGCCAAATATAAAGTTGAGCCCATAAATATTATTTAGCGATTAAATAAAATTTAAATTGATTTCACTGAATGAACCTTTAAATTCTGCCGTAAATACTAAATATAATTAATACACTTCCTTATAAATGATCTATAAATAAAGGGTTACAAAGCTCATTTTTCTTTAGAAAGAAAATAAATTTAAAAATTTTTATTCTCTGTCTATTTTGAAAAAAGTGAAAAAAAAAAAAAGAAAAGAAATTGAAAGAAATTACTTTTTCAATTAGACTTTTGTGTCAATAAAAATTTCTCTTCATTTTCAAAATAAATGGGAAGAAATTATGAGTTAAAAAGTGTAGGATATATAAAATTATTAATATATTCTCACCTTTTATAAAAATAAGGTTAAAAAAAATTATATTTTATTTCTTTTCATTTTCTCCCATATAAAATTAAAACACTCAAATAAGAAAAAAAAAATTAAAAATCTTTTCTTTTCTTTTCTTTTCTCTTCATTTTATTTATTTAATTTCCTTTCATTTCTCCTACATAATAAATATACTAAACAAAGGGTTAAACTCTGATAAGCCAAAGCAAAACATCTACGCTCAACCAAAGAGACAATCACATCTCCTTAAAATGATATTAAAATAGTTGAGAAATAATAGGGCGAACTTAAAATAGGTAAAAAAAAAAAAAAGAAAGAAAAGGGTGAACTATTATTTTTTAACATCAAAAATTAAAATTAAAAATTAAAAACTACTTCAAGAAACTCACTCCAACACTATCTGCCTAATTGAAAAAGTGATTTTGCACCCTAAATATAATTTAATGATAATTGTATACACAATTTAAACAACACGAGCCTGATTCAAGTTCTTATTCTTTATGATACTTAGAAAGGTGAAATTTAACCATGCAAAATTTAACTCAAAAATCAACTCATTTGGTATTTTTAAATCTCCCTAGAATGCACTACAACTTAAAATTAACTCATCTTACCTTGACTTAAAAGTTGCTCTTTACAATTGAGTAAAGAAATTGAATGGAAATTTTAATTTCATTACTTTCTTGAGAATGAAATTTTTGTTGATAAGCCATACAACAATTTCTCTTAAATTTACTTTTTTATAATATAAACAAAGTCATATTCATCATATAAATATATTTTATATGACTAAATCAAGTTTTATCATCTATAAATGAATTTTACCCTTTAAATTTATGAGTAACCCTTATCAAGCCCATAAATATTTTTCTTTTTTCTCTTTTTTTTTTTTTTTTTTTTTTTTTTTGAGAAGACATAAATCAATGGCTTATGATTTAGCTAAATATATATAGAAAAGAAATACATTTTCTATGATTCAATTTAAAATGTAAATTTTTCTTTAATGATATAAAATTGACTTATTTCTAAATATAAATATTTCCTAAAACAGACATTTGTATCTATAACTAATTGATTGTATTTTTTTTTTTTTTTTTTGCTTTTTTATTGTTTGAGATACATTAAAAACAATATTCCTTTCCTCAACAATGCTATACAATCCAACATTTTGATCCCAACTTTCTATCTCAACTGATGTAATATCATTATACTGAAAAATATTTTATATAATACACTTTTGAAAAAGAAATTTGACAAATAAGATAATAACAGATCAGTTGAAATAAAAAGTTAAAATAAAATATTGGATTGTATAACATTGTCTACTTTCCTACTAGAAGAAAATCCTAAAAATATCCTTCAAATTGAATTAATATCCTTCAAATTGAAAATTATTTTTTTTTAAAAAAAACTATAATTTTGGTATTATTATTAGAATGAAATACCTAGATAGCACGAGCAGTAATTGCTACAGTATTGCCATCCATAGTATCGTAGTAAAATTGTATTTGGTTGCCCTGTATTAGTTTGGATGTAATTTTTTTTTTTTTAAATAATTTGTAACTTATTATTTTTTTTTTATAATTTTTTATATACTTTACTTTATGTAATCATAATTTAGTTTGATACAAAGAAAGTCCTAATAGCCAACTAGGTTTCATGCTGTCTTATTGTATAGCAAGAGGCTTCTAGTTTGTTCGAGGCCTTTTTGTTTAATGATTTGCAATGAGTAATAAAGTTTTATCTTTTGATAAAATATATATATATATATATCCTAACAATAACTAAGTTATATTTGACTGTAATTTTTTGTTACATAATGTGAAAATGCATAATTTATACGTGATTTATATAATTTTATTATTTATTTTTTATAATTTAATATATACTTTATGTAATTATTTGTATAATTATAATTTATAGCTACCAAACATTTCAATGCTTCAATGCGCGAAACAACAACATTGTTATTGTCGGTCCTCAACTTGCCTGGTACCGTCGTATTAGAATAGTGTAAGAAGAAAGTTTTAAGTTATCAAATTTTTTGTTTTAATAATTTTCACCTACAAAGCAAACAAAGAAAGAATGGCTAATGGAGAAAATAATTGCTTGCACTACATGCATATATACATTGACCTTTTCACTTCCTTGCCTTAAATTACTTACCTTGCTAAATACTAGAAGAAAATCCAAATTCAAATCAAAGCTATTGTTTATCGATTCATATGTTGAAATTTCGGTTTTTCTTTTTTTCACTATGGTGAAGTAATAATTAGCTTATATATGCGTGTGTACACATGCGTGTGTATACGAAGAATAAGCAAATTTATTAAAAAGCTCATATTGAATTTTCACTAATTGTGATTATAAATAGAGGTTATTTTGATAATTTATTAATTGATAAATTAATTTATATAAATAATATGTATTTTTTAGGATATATATATATATATATATATATATGGTCAATGCCAAAGTGAAAATTCATTGATAATCAAACAAGACAAAACAACCACAAAAAAACAAGCAACCTCATAATACAACTCAGAAACCCACCACCTCATCTCAACTCCCGAATCTCACAAAGTTTTCTGTAACAACACTATAACTACTTGCTACACTTCACATTGAACACTTCAAAAGAATGACATTCTTAATACAATTATAAACCCTTTGTTCTTTAAAACTCTCGTGTTGGAAATTCATGTGATTCCTTTCCAACCATATATAATATACAGTAGCTGTTGATACTAATCTGCATAGCTTCTAGATGGAAGATTTTTCAACACTTCTCCACTAGAAAAACTAATAACTCTCCTCCAACAAGCATACACTTGATTCACACCATATGCCTATAATAATGTCTTCCAAACTCTTGAAGTCACTTGGCATTCAAAAAATAAATAATTTAAATTCTCCTGCATAGCACCACAAAAACAACATGCATCATCATCAATTACCCTCCATTTCTTCATCAACTCTCTAGTGCGCAGTTTATTTTACAAAGCTAGCCATAATATAAAGCTCATTCTAGGAACATTTCTTGCATACCATACAAGTTTTTACCAGCTTTTACCCTTATGATGATTCCTAAAATGCTCCCAAGCACTTTGAGATGAGTAATTACCTAAAAGGGCACCTTTCCACTAATCTAATTTTGCATATTGGCCCCAATTGTATAATTCTTTTTAATAAAATCTCAAGCTGCCAACATCACCTCACCGATGGGATCAAGTAGTTGCCACCTGCTATGCCTCCATATTTCATCAACCTTTGTATTCTTCGAATTCCTACATCTGCAATCATAATATCTAGTAATTTATCAACAATTGATTGCCTCCTAACCAAGGCTCGCACCAAAAACCAAAACTAACTACCATTCCTAAGCTTATAGTCAAAAAGTTGTTTAAACACACTCCTAAGCTTGAGAAGACTTGCTCAAATCCAATTAGAATCACAATGTTTAGTAATTCCCCAATCCAAATTTAAGCCTATTTGCATGAATCCATTGAGCTCAAATTGAGATTTTTTCACCCAATAAACACCACACATGTTTATTTGTACTAGACCTATTCCAACTTATTAAGTCTCCCAATCCCAAACCTCCCTCTCTTTTTTCAAAACATACAACATTCCACGCCACCAAACTCCTCTTTGCATCATCTGAACAAGACCATAGAAACTTCCCATATAAATTCTCAATTTCCTAGATAATAGACTTTGGAAGAATCATAATAGCATGCCAACATACATAAAGGCTCATAAGCACAAACCGAACAAGCTGCAACCTGCTTGCATATAACAAAAATTTAGTTGTCCAGTTTGTCGCCCTAGCTTAGATTTTTTCAATTAAACACCTACAATCCCTTTTAATGAGCCTTGTAGGTGTTAATGGTATACCTAGATACCTAACAGATAATTGTTTTTCTTTAAAGCGATTTTAAAATTTCCTCCTTTCCTTTTGTAGAAACACTATTAAAAAATACGAAACTATTGTTATCATTAACACACAACCTATAGACTTCATTGAACTTATCCAGAATCCCTTTTAGTTTCTTAACATCCTGTACATTTCTAACACAAAATAGAAATAAATCATCCACAAAGCAAAGATGATTTAGCTTTAGCTCCTTACAACCATAATGGTATCCAAAATTCCTACTAACTCTTAACTTTTAATGCCCTGGTCAAGTATTCCATCACCAAAACAAAAAGCAAAGGGATATAGGATCCCCTTGCCTTAATCCCTTACCTCCTTGAAAGTAACCTTCTAATACTCCATTAACCATGACTAAAAATTTAGCACCTCTTACACAACTCATTATCATCATGACAAAATGAAAAGGAAAATGAAAGCCAATAAGCACTTCTTCAAGAAAAATCCTAGCTGACTGAATCATAAGTCTTTTTTAAATGTATTTTAATTGCACAATTTGGCTTCCTTCCTTCCTTATGATAATTTCTCACCAACTTATGAGCAAGTATAACATTATCAGTAATTTTCCTACCCTCGACAGAAGTTGATTGATTACCATGCAGCAAGTACTATAAGGTAAACCCCATTATAGTAGCCAATACCTTAGTAATACACTTATATAGCACATTACAACATGTTATTAGCCTAAAATCAACTAAACTATTAGCATTAGAAATCTTAGGAATATTAGTCAAAGTTGTGGCATTTAGCTCAAGCAAAATGACCCATTGACTAAACACCTCTTGAACTACAGCCATCACATCTTCTTTCACAATATGCCAACATGTCTTATAGAAAAAACTACTAAAACCATCTGGCCCTAGAGTTTTTTCATTCCCAATGGAAAACATAGCTACCCTAACATGTTCCTTACCAATAAGCTTCAACAACCCTAAAGCATCCTCCTCCCTTACCATAGGCCTAGCACTTAGAATATTAAACTCTGCATGACAATTCAAATTCCTAACCAGCAACTCCCAAAAGATTTCTATAAAACTCCACCATCTCCTTCCTAATGGCCTCTAGATCACTAATGATCTCTCTATTATCTAATTTTAGACTCACAAATTTATTATTCACCCTCCTTTACTTCACTATATTGTGAAAAAAATTAGTATTTGAATCTTCAAGGTTAAGCCAATGCTTTTTTTTATTTCTGTTTATACATACTCTCATCCATTCTAAAAAGCCTCCTAAACTCTACTACTATAGCTTTCTCTTCAAACATGAGATCATTATTAGAAGGATCCTTTTGAAGCCTAGCTTGTAAATCATGCTACATCTGTCTATAATTTTTAACTCTTAAGGAAATATCACTACACTTCTCTTTATTCATCTCCTTCAATTTCATCTTCATATTTTTCAATTTTTTCAAAACACATTGTATAGCAAATCCAGACACCCTATAACTCCAAGCCATCTGAACAGTTCCCAAAAAAATCTCACATTCACTCCAATTAAAGTACTGAAAGGGCTTCTTCCCTAAATCAAGGACACTTCTCAAACTCACAATTATAGGGGAATAATCAGAAATACCAAAAGGTAAATATTTAGCATCTGCATTATCATACTCCTACCTCATTTTATATTGCAAAACACCCTATAAATCCTTCTCCAAACTCTATTACTGCCCTCCTAATTGTTAGTTCATGAAAAGAATAACCTAGAATTCCTCACCCCATAAAATTACAAACAATAATAAAATGTCTCAACATCTCTCCCATTAATATCAGCTCCACCTTCCTTATCTTGCTTAGATAAAACTGCATTGAAGTCTGCCTGCACTAAGGAATATGAATATTCACAATCAGACTAGTTAATCTATCCCAGAACTCCTTCCTAGCACTAGCTGCATTACTCTCATAAACCATAGTCCAAAACATCTCTTTACCCATTTTAATCTTATAATGGATTAACTGATCAATCATATCTTACGTCCATATAAAAAATTTTAACGTGGTTCATTTTCTTAATAAACTTACGTCCATGATCCTTTAAAATGATAATATACTAAAACAATATATTACAATTTTAGATGAACAAAATTGTAAATCCTCACATAATATCATCATTCATCACTGTTGGTGCTAAAATTTAGTATAAGGGTAAATTGGTAATTGCGCGGTTGTGCCACGTGCGAATGAAGGTGCATGAGCCTGTGGATTGTACCTTTTTGACTTCTTATCAATGGACTGTGAATACCCAGATTTCCTTACCACAGTACGTCTGGACTCTCAGTAGCGATAATAACTATGGAGATAATATAAACAGTAATGAAGACAAAAGGAATTTCTATTGATGTGAATATAGTGATTACAGAAAGCTCGAAATGAAAAACAGGAAAGAGAACTTATAAAACGCACTGGGTCTGTTGAGTGTTTGATTGGTCGAGGGCCTTACACATGGGATATCATTTAACTTAAATACTCCCTATGAAATAACTGCTCCACCACTGTTATGTTTTCAGTAACTATTACTCCACTCCCTAGGATAGTGCAACTGTTGGTAACCTCCATTAACTGTTATCTCTCTGGAATTGTCCATAGTCATTTAGAATATTAAACATCATTGGACTTGACCTGTTAATCTCCATAGGCCTTACTGCTCAACTTGGGCTTGAACTTTAATGGGCTTTTTATAATTTTAACCCTGAAAAATATTATGGTGCAAACAATGCCCCCCGCATATAGTTTGATTGAAAATTAAATTGTATGGATGGAAAAAAAATTATGCCTTTAATGTCTGACTTCCATAATGAAAACAAAAAATTCCACAGTCTTGAGAAAAATTCCAAAGAATAAAATTTCCATAAGGTCTCCAGTGTAACAATTCCACAAGCAAAATTAATTTTCTATAACTTTTCCCTTCACCAAGCCAATAATTAAAAATCCTAATCATCTTTTAACTCTTTCCAACAACTTCAAGATTAGGAATTTTTAAATACCCAAGAGTTATCCATACATCTTCAAAAATTCATCTAACTTACCATAAAAAAGAAATTATTCTTAACCCACGCAATTTTTCTCTCCTATTTCTTGCTTTTCCCTCTTGCCGATCCAACCTTCTTCTTCTTTTTTTTTTTTTTGCCTATTGTCGACGTTTACTACTCCTTTGTTGCTAGTGTTAGCTCATCGTCATCTAGCAACTCGCAGTTGGTAATTTTACCTCAGCATTTTCAGCTTCCAAAGGTGAGCTTTTTGAGTTCTTTTCTTGCAATTTTCATGGGTTTCAATTTCTTGCTTTTTCCTTTGCCAATTTGGATGAATTCCATGGTTTTCTTTAATCCCCTTGTTGCTAAATTTTTCATTTCTGGATCACAAATTAGCTATGAAATGATTTGAAATTTAGCAATTAAAATGCCAAAATTTCTTGAAACCCATATGGATGAAATTTTTCTTTGTATTTGAATTTTGAATTTTACAAGTTTGTTGAGGATATTGAGCTGAAATTTTTGGAAAATTTTTTTAATATATTTATTGTAATTTAATTTATTAGCTAGGATTAATCTAACAAATATGAAAAATAATTTATTTTTTACCTTAGAATTATTAGCCTGAACATAAAAAAAAATCCATTTTTGTTAAATATTTTTATAGCTAATATAATTAAAATTCACAGTAAATATATTAGAACAAGTTGAGAAAATTGAATACTGTAACTTTCATGGTCTATGGAATTTAGGTACACTATTGTGGATTTTGTTGCTCAAATATTTTAGCCAGAAATTCCTGTTGAATTGCAGCTTTGGGATTTATTTGGAACTTATTTTGGTGGAATTTAAGCTTTTTGTGCATTGGCTTGGAAACTCAATAGCCAAATTTAAGTCCATAGGTACTGGTGAATTTCAAAAACTAAGGCCAACTTATGTACTTGACTATAGTAAAACATACTTGGCTACTATGTATGATGATTTAAGCATTTTTGCCTAAAATTCCATTAGTGACTAGAGATTTTAAATTGTGGAATGGTAAATTTAAGCCAAAATATATATAAATACAAATATAAGAATATGAGTTGTGTACCTTATGTGAATATGAGTTGTGTACCTTATGTGCAGGTTCCACCATGGCATCTTCCTCTCTATTATCTTCACTAGCTCCTATAGCTGTAGATTCTTACAATCTTCATCTAGATGAGTTGTTCACTAGTAAACCATTTCATTCGTCTATAGCTGCAATAGCAAATTTCATAGGCAAAAGTCTTACACTATGAAGCATGATCATTCTCCCATCATCAAGCAATAGTGCATCACTCACTAGAGCATCCTAAAAGAAATGTTTTCCTTTATTCCTCAGTGAGTTACCCTATAACATTTATTCCCCAGTTTTTATAAACTGTATTACAAACCTATTGATTGAATTGTTGAGAACAATTGAATATTATTGAATAGGTCTTGATATAATGCAAAGCCATTGAGGTTATTTTTATGTCCATGCCTTGAAATGAAAAGGCTTGAGGTCTTTTGCATTTGCAAATATTCTTGAGATGAATCTATTGCCCTTGGTGATGATGATTGACTCATGCAGCCATATCATTGCACTGAACATTTGCACAAATTCACTTCAGCCATTCTTCTTATATCACTCATATAGTCATGACATTTATATAATTGGCCATAAAGGCCTAATGTTTGATTGTTATTGATTTTGATCCCTTGCTATGGCCTGAGGCAATTTTTGTTGCTTACTGTTATATTGTAGACATTGAGAACTAGAAAAAAAAAAACTTAGAAACATTGAAACATAAACTAACTGAAATAAAATAACAAAAATATAAATAGAAAAAAGTGGCCAACATGCCTACTTCTTTATTTATGTACAAAAGTGGCTAAAGAGCAAACTTACTATAGAACAATAACATAGCCATAGGATTGGCTTCACATCATCCCTAGATCCCTATAGCACTTGTAAACACTATAGACCTAGGTTACCTTTGTTTCTTTACTTTTGCTCTATCTTTTCCCACATAGTGAGAAAAACCCTTTTCAGATACTTCATTATGGAATAGAATTCACTAATAGGAATCTTCTATAACGTACCAAGAGTTTGACATTGTTGACATCCCTTAGTGTACCTGATATAATCCTTTAAGATAATTAGTCAGTAATAGCCATGTCTTTTGATGAGCCCTTCTATCTTTACTCCAACCAAATGATCACCACATACTTTCTCATGCACTTGTTGTATCATTTTCAATGCATCTGACATACTTAAGCACCTTAAAAGGAGACCATCAAATCCTTTCCTATAGAGATTACCCTCTAACATGACATAGTTTTGTGCTTATACCTTTAGTCTATACGGCACTCTCCTACTTGGATTGTCAAAATATTTCTTCAAATTGGCTCTCTAGTCACCAACAATACCGACGTTTATGTTGAATATATCAACTTGGATGAATTTAAAAGATGTCTTCCCTAGGTCGTGTATCTGTAGAATTTCTTCATTTTCAGCAGACTCTTCCTCATAAGTTACTTCAGCTTCATAGGTACCATGGAATTCTTCCACCTCCAGTCTCTTTATAATCTGCTGCACATATCCTTTGAACATGACAGTTACAGCTACTATGATTTCCATAGGTAGGATCCCTAAAGCCTTAGTGAGCTCTCCAATGAAAGTTGATGATGCCATCTCTGTGAAAATTAGGTCCTCTTCAGTTTCTCCTAGGGCATGTAGCATTCTGAGAGGCATGATATTTAGTACCGACACATTATCTATTAGAATTGTGGTGATGGATCTCCCTTTGACCTATGCCATGACAAACAGTGATTTTTTGAAAATCAACTTCTTAGATTAGAGAGGATTAGCTGCCTGTATAGCCACTCCATTATAGAAATCTTCCTCCCTAGGGAAAGTTGCCCCCGAGCCTTAGGAACTTTGAACTCCATGGCATTCCCTTCTATAGATTTGGATTGAAAAATAATAGGTAGTTCTACTGTTGCAGCAGTATATCCATTTCCTACCATCTGATTCCACATCACCCCAGTCTGTAGTAATAATAAACCCCATAGGTATATGGGCACTAAGAAATTTAGAGTAAAATACCTTAAAATCCCTAGTAGATCTTATTCAGAACTCTTAGAGTTCTCAGTCACTTTTCTCTTGAATTTACTTCTAATGACTGACTTCCCTAGGAGGAAAATCTTATGGATTGACCTGTCTTTTGGTCTCTGTAATATGTGGTTCTGAGTCCTAGTGAGTGGCTTAGGGAACTTCTTATGTTCTATAGGAATCCACACATAGATAGGTTCCACAGCAAGAGGATCAATGAATTGAGATTGGCTTCTCTGAAACTTGTACTAGTGAGTTATTCCTAGCATTTTTTTGGTAGCCTATCTCTCTAGTGAGATGGCTTAGGTTTAGGAATCCACTTGTTGATAGGTTCCACAATAAGAGGAACAATGAATTGAGATTGACTCATCTGGAACTTGTACTGGTGTGTAACCCTTGGTAAATTTTTTGGCAGCATATCTCTTTGATGATATGGCTTAGGTTTAAGAATCCATAGTTTATAGCTTTTCTCTTTATGGACCTTCAATGGACTCTTGTCTTTCTACTTGTCATCAGAAATCACTAGGGACTTGAGATCAATAGCCATAGAATTAACAATGGCCACTGGTGAATCAATGATCATAGGATTTTTCTTCTTAGGGAATTTAAGCACTCCCTTATTGATCTTGTCCACTTCAATGTCTACAGAAACTTACTCCCTAGGGACTTGTGGTGAAATAATAGGCTGCGGAATCCTGTTGACTGTTGGTGCCAAGGTCACTAGCCCTTCTTTATTAAAACTTACATCATTGTCATACATAGTAAGATGATTGATAAGGTTAGTGTTAGCATGCAACTATTATGGTGAAACTTGCCTTGGATTGTCAGTAGGCACAGTCTCCTATTGAGCAACAGATTGCCCCCCGAGTTAGTGTTAGCATACAACTATTGTGGTGAAATTTACCTTGGATTGCCAATAGGCGCAGTCTTTGGTTCTTCCCTCCTGTGATGAGGTGAAAAGCTTTCTTTAGGGCGATGGGAATCACCAGCCTCTTGTTGAGCAACAGATTGCCCCCCGAGTTCTTCTAAGGGCTACTTAGCAGGCCTATGGACATTAGCCTGCCTAGGGCTTTATGGTGGAGTAAGTATACTGGTCAATGCTTTGTAGAGTAAAGCTTGATTTTTTGCAACTTCATAATATACTCTCTGAGATTGTCTATTCATTTCATCAAATATCCTATATAAAGTACTATTAGGGGAAATAGTAACATCAATAGACCTAGGAATGTTACTTATATCTCCAACAACAGAACCTATTGAAATTTTCATCTTTGGCATGTGTTCCTGGTGAACTGGCTATGGAGAAGCCAACCCACACCCAATTTGTTCCACAAGCTATGGAACATGTCCTTCATGCACTGCTGTTACAGTGTCATCCTGCGGTTCATAGGAACCAACAATAATGTATTTTTCATTAAAACTTCTTGTTCTTAATGCCATGAGAGTGAGTCCTACTGGGCGTATCAAAAATATTATTGGTGCTAAAATTTGGCACAAGGGTAAATTGGTAATTGCGCGGGCGTGTCTCGTGCGGATGAAGATGCACGAGCCTGTGGATTGCGCCTTTCTGAATTCTTATCAATAGACTGTGGATACCCATATTTCCTTACCATAATACGTTTGAACTCTCAATAGCAATAATAACTATGGAGATAATATAAATAGTAATAAAAACAAAAGGAATTTCTATTGATGTGAATACAGTGATTACAAAAAGCTTGAAACAAAAAATAGGAAAAGAAAACTTATAAAAGGCACAGGGCCTGTTGAGTGTTTGATTGATCGGGGGCCTTATACATGGGATATCATTTAACTTAAATACTTCCTAAAAAATAACTGCTCCACCACTGTTACATTTTTAGTAACTGTTACTCCACTCCCTAGGACAGTGCAACTGTTGGTAACCTCCATCAACCGCTATCTCTCTGGAATTGTCCATAGCCATCTGGAATATCAACTATCACTGGACTTGACTTGTAGATCTCCATAGGCTTTATTGCTTAACTTGGGCTTGAATTTTAAATGGATTTTTTACAATTTTAACCTGAAAAATATTATGGTGCAAACAATCACAAAGGCACTCTATTCATATGGTTTGTGTCATACTCCATCAATAGGTAAAAGTCTCAACTCAATTATGGATAAACACCCCAATTAAACTATTGGGCAAGAGGCAAAAAAATCTTCTATAATTTTCTTATTTATAATGTTACTCATTATCAATTCCAACTTAATTAGAATTTTCACCCAAATAAAAATAATATTAAAATAAAAACTCTACTCTACAAAGGAAATAACTCTTCACTCAATTGAGAAATATATCTCAAATAAAAAATAGGAAACATTTTTTCTAAGTCTCATTAAAATTTTGAGTCATAATCCTAACAAAAACTAACTATTTATACAAATTGACTAAGTCTGTTAATTTATAGTCGCTACCACCGCTACTCTTCTTTTCTTCCTGCAATAGCCACATTCAATCATCATCAAACCGACAGATGCATAAGATGAAAATATCGCTCAACTTATAGATGGCAAAAGCATAAACAATGATACAATTTGTCAAACATTACCTAATTTACACTCTTCTCTTTTTCCCCTTTTTAATTAGGTGGATTACTTAATGTTGTTAGGAGGTTATCTGTTTTATGTGCTGTCATTATTCTTAATTATATTATACTATTGTCAATTTGGATGATTGTGGATTTGTGGTTAATTATATTGTTTTGTCACCATTATCACATCTCTAATGGCACATTAAAAAAGGTATTTTTTGTTACGTTTTCAAGTGAACGAGATTTACACATTAGATGTTTGCTTGCTTTGGAATTGTAAATTGAGATGGTGACCAATATTCTAAAGTTTTGTGTTAAAAATGGTATGATTGTTGAGTTTTTTCTTTGATGTTATCATACCAGTTTATATATTTATTGAAATCATATTTTCTTTTCAAATGAATTTAGATTACGTTTGAATGCATGAATTTAGATGTAAAATTTAAATTTTAAATTTATGATTTTAAATTTTAAATTTATAAATTTATAAATCTTCTATTTGGAGAGCATAAAAAATTTGAAATTTGAAAAAAAAAATAAAAATTCTAGGTTAAATATGAGGATGGTAGATTTGAAATAATTAGGTCAAAAAGAGTATTTGAAATGTTAATTTTTTTAAACGGTTAAATTTTACTAAGTATTTGAATCAAATTCAAATTCACTCAATTTTAATAATCCAAACAAGATATTTGGTTCAAATCAAAATCTAAATCTCAAATCCTTATCATATAAGCGAACTATTAAAGGTTTTTTCTCTCATGTTTCAATTATATATTCGTAATTTACATAAATTTTAGAAGATAATTTTTTTTTATCATGATAATATTTGATATCATAATTTTTTTTAGTTGGTTAAAAGTGTATATTTTCAAATCAATTTACGCATTAATAAAGATTAAGTGCTTTCCTATGGATATCATAGTTGTTTTTTTTTTTTTTAAGCTTAAAGACTAAAGGTTTGTATTTTAAAAAATAGATTGATATAATATATAAAAATTAAAAATCACATTCATATCAAACAGAAGCTAATAAAACAAGACTAAGTTTGCTTGATTAATAAATTAAGTTGAAAGAAATATTGTCACCAAAATTCTAACAGTAAAGAGAAGATCATGACCATTTGACAAGTGAGATGAACCCATAAGCAAAAATAAAGAAAAGTAAAAGGCGATTTGGGAATCTGCCATTTCAAAAACATTAAGACAGAGAGAGGTTAGAGGCATTAAAGGCAAAATCATTGGTTTTGTTTTAGTGAAAAGACTGAAGTTGACGGAGTTGTCCTGAGGAGAGGTAAGGTGGAAATTACAATGTCTCATGTCACTGGGATTTGTGTAATTAACAGTGTTAAGTTAATTGATTTACTAATTACCATGGAGTAATGGATCTTTTTTCTTAATTCTATTCCTACGAGGCAATCAACATAAGTAATCCACCGGTGATTAAGGGAAAAGATTCTTGTGTGAATATTATGTTTGGACTTGAGACTACAAAAAGTTGCATAAAGTAACAAATGAGTCTACTGCAATTAGGAATTGGCTAATATTAAGACCCTGAAATCAAAATATTTTAAATTTAATAAGAGAAAAATGTATTTTTTGAATTCATTTTGTTTTGTTCAATATAAGCTGGACAAAGCAACTCTCTGTCATGCGACATTTGGTGTCTTGATTGTACAATGGATTTTTTTTTTTTTTAATTTATTTGAAACTAATATTTAAATTTGGAATCTTACAACTCTAAAAAAAACTTTAACATCACTAAATTAAAAATTTATTAATAAAAAATAAAATCTTATTTCTTTAATTGATATAAATATATATTTTATTTAACGGAATATAAACATACCACATATAAATTGATAAATATATTTTTTAAATATAATTTTAAATTTTTTAGTTGAATATAAATATGTCCATTACAGCGTTTGAAAAAAAATGTTCATTATAAATTTATAAAGTCATAAAATTTAGTATTTGATTTTTTTTTTTAGTTTATAAGGATGAGACTAAAATTATTGGAATTCAAATTTAAAATAGTTTTACACAAATTGAGATATGTACTTATCACTAAATTAAAACTTTAATTTATAAATATTTTTATTATAAAATATGCTCTTTGTATTTTTTTTTTTTTTTGAGAATGATAAAAATTTTATTAAGAAGATATCAAATAACACATAATTGATTCCTCCATGAACAAAGAAACTTGAGAATAAACATAGATACAAGCATGAGAGTGTGCAGCCTTAACTAACACATGAACTAGCACATTAGCTTATCTCTTTACATGAATAATAGAAAAAATTATTTTTTGACAAAGATGTCCGTATTCATCTATCAATTTTCCAAACTCAAAATAACATACTCTTTATTCATTAGCTCAAATCAATACTTTTAAATATTGTTTCATCTTTTATTCTAAACAAATATATTGTTTAATTTTTAACTTTTACTTTTAATTACTTCTCCTTTTTTTTCCCTTAAATTGTAAAACTTATTTCCATTTTAAAGTTAATTTTGGTTGACTTTAACCAATCATAACATGCCAATAACTTCTAGGTTTTGCTAACAATACTGCATAAATTCAAATTTAAAACTCCTACTTTTAATGCTCATATATATATATATATATATATATATATATATATATATATATATATATATATATATATATATATATATATATATATATATATATATATATATATATATCTTTGTCAAGATATCTCCTTGCTAAGAAGTCTTAATATAACTCCGCCTCATCACTCATTCACCAAGCCAAGTAATCAAAGCATTATCCGGTATTTGCCACTATGACAAAATACTCTCATTCTTCTGCCTTATGATAAAGAGGGCATATTCAAGTGACACTTGTGAATAAACATCAACTTTCTTGTAACTATGAATACATGATATGTGCTCCACTCTTATTTACTAGAAGATAGCTATAAGTATAAGTAGTGTCCATGCATCCCATGCAAGCCATATATATATATATATATAATATTTATTTTAAACGAGTTAAAATATATGTATTTCAAGATTAAAAAAAATGATTTACTGTAAATTTAAAACCTGAAATTTCTCATTTAATAATATTAAAATATTTATTTTTATGCTACTTTTAAATATTAATAACATGATATCTTAAATATTATCAATTTAGTTTGATATTTATTTATTTAATATATTAATAATAATTTAATATTAGTTAATTTGTCTTAACCATATCGATGCGTGGAAGAATTAAGGAGTGTCATCATCCTTCTAAACCTTTTAAAATTTTGCTTTTTACGGGTGGAATAAGAAAATTGTATTTGAAGGGTTAAAAATTAATAGAAGAATAAAAAAATAAAAAGTTATTTTATTTTGAATAATAATAGTAACTAATTTTTTTAAAAGTACTTTTTAATTGAATAGATTAATCTTTCGTATTTATAGGATGAGAATTAATTAAATAATTTTAATATTTAAAATTATTTATAAAAAATTAATTTTAGGGGATCAATTAAAAAATTTTTAAAAATAATTGAAAATTAAACTAATTAAATATTCTTGTATTTTTCTAGTTACTTATCATTTTGCACATATTTTTACAATTATAACAACTCTAACACCCTAAAATTTGAAACTTCCAACAAAATTAAAAGATACAAATATTAAGGAAAGGTTTTTGGTTTTTCTTATTTGTTTACTTATTTTTGCCTTACCAATTTTTTTTTTTTTTTTTTTTTTATCAAATGCAGTAGAAAAGAGTAGAGTCTATTTTTTTTATTATTTGTATAAATTAATAAGAGAAATTAAAAATATTTTTTGATATTTTTTATTTTATAAAATAGTAAGTAATAATGATTATACTTTATTTTTCTTTATTAATGTATTTTATATACTTCTTTGAAAATAAAAAAATATAATAAAAATGAGAATATTCTATTATTTTAGGAGTGTATTTTAATTATTTAAGATAAAATTTCAATTTAATTAATATTATATTTGTTTCAAAAAAAAATAATTATATTATACCATATGAATATATATATTTCTATAAAAAATAATAAAATAGAATAAGAGGGAACAAGGCCACCCATTCCGGGCCTTCCCTAATGGGAGGGGCAAATAGTTGAAAATCATTAATGACTCAATTCCCTTGCAAAATTGACATTCAACGGCTATGTTATAATATACTCTCACATGCAATCATATTGGCTCCACAAGTAATTATCAATTGACCTCCAATATTAAAATTGTCAACTACAAAAATTAGCTTTACTTCTTCGGTTACTGATTAGATTTAATTCTTAAGAATAGACCATGAATGAAAATTTTTTCTCATTTATAAATTTCTTAATATTGACGCGGATGAATTACTTTTAACTGAATAAAGAAGATAAATTTAATACGATATATAAAAACTGACTCATAATACGATTTTATTGCTAAATAAAAAAAATGACAATAATATTAAAGTTGAAGTCAAATTAAAAAAAAAAATCAACAAATAATTGTGTGGAAGTTTATAAAAGAAGCAAGCAATTTCTAAAACCATAATTAGGGAATTTATATATGGGCTAGGCATGGTGGTTTTGAATAATCAAGTTGCTCAAGTTTCCGTCATAGGAGACAAGATGCTCTTCATTGTGTTCCTCTCATTAATTATAAGTGCTACTGCCAGTTCCATCCCATTAGAAAAAATTATTTATTTAAAGAAAGAAAAATTTATAATATTCACAAATTGAAATGTTTTCATGTGATTGTCAAATATAATATCTGGACCATTCATTAGTGAAACAAATAGTTGAATTTGAATGATTTAAATTTATTAAGGAAATTGGGTTCATTAAAGGGGATGAAGTGGTTAGAACTCTAAGTTTAATCCCTGATTTTTTTACACAATAAAACAGACATTCAATTACTAGATTATTGATCACAATTCATGAATTTAAATTAAGCTCAATTTATTTATATTTTTAACGTTATAACAATTTGATAATATTATTAAATATTAATATATATTAATAACATATTAATGATAGTGTCAAATATTTATAATAGTATTTAAAAAAAATTGGCTATGCAGTTTTATACATTAGATGATACTGCTATTGATTTTTATTGGTATCATTTTTTTTTTTTTAGCGCAAATTATTTTACTTTTAACAGCATGATTTTTTTTTAAAATAAGTAATAAAGCAGAATTAAATTTAAATTTATTGTCTAAATTATATATACACTTATGATTAGATTATATCTAAAAATACACTTTCAACAGCATGATTTACATGCTATTAAACGAGATTATTATGTTATTAAAAGGTATTATTTATAATAGTACAATTTAATTAATTACATAATTAAATTCATCACTAAAAATAAACTTCAATAATATTACTTGATTTTTTTTTTTTTGAAAGAAGATTACTTGAATTTTTTAATGGAATTGAATTTGAATGATATGAAAAATTGATCACTCAACTCGAGTAGACACCTATCCCATAGCTCCCCAAAACATAAGTCAAAAAGGCAAAATAAAACAGCAATCTGTGTGCCTATTCTATTATGAGAGAAAAGGGGAATGTCTTCATATTTATGCCTAATATGTAGGCAATCTTGTCTATATGTATATGATATGATGTCCACACCAACTCCATTCTCATAGACTAAATTATTTGGCTTGATTAATTAGAACCTTTATTTCAGTGTACAAAAAAAAAAGGTAACAACTAACAACCACATGATTGTTGTCTTCAATCCCTACGTCAAAGTTTATTAAAGTTAGTTCATTGCATAGAAAAAAATGATGAGGGTTGTTTCTCTCGTAGTTCATTCTTTCTTCTTCTTCTTCTTCTTTCAAAGCTTTCATTTGGAATCCAAAGGTTTACTCATAAAACCATGTGAAAGTAGAAGGTTAAAGAACCCCACCGCTCTTAAAAGTTCATCATGAGTACTCGTGTTTGACCATCTATTTATTTAATCTTTTATCTTATATATATCATTGTCTTTTAGGTCTACCACCATGCACTATAAATATATGGAGGTGAACTCTTCCCTCCACCAAGGGAAAAAAAGGGAAATGTTCCTTTCCTGTTATATTTTGTGTATTGATCAACCTAAAATTTGACCAATGAAAATATAAATCTCCTCATGTTGAAAGTTGCAAAAATACAGAAGTTTGGCTAGAACTCTCCCATGAGAAAACCTTAATAAGACATTTGGTTGAGCAAACCAGTATAGTTTTAATATTTAATTAATCAGAACGAATTTATAAAAATTGTCATTTCCTCTAACATTCAATTTAAGAGAATTTAAGATATGTTTAGTAAGTCGTAATGCAATGTAATTAAATACATTTTTAATATAAATTTACATTAAAAACACATTTGATTATATTATATTATATGTAATTATGATTTATTAAATGATATCTTAATGTATAATATATCAAAAAATTTAAAAGAAATTGTGAAGTTTGAAAAATAAAAATTTCAACTTGTCTATCATTCAAATTTTCCAAGTAATTATCTTTTTACACGCTCAATTAATTTTATATTAATGTTTTGTTGGATATAATTAAGGATACTCTAGAGTGTTCCTGCCGGTAAATCTCAATTCGTTAAAAGTGTCTCAGATCTATATGATAATAATAATAATAATTAATGCCATTGCAAGATTTGCAATTTGCGAAAATGAAATAGAGCCAAAACAACTAGAAAGGCTTTTTGCGAAACATTAATTGGCGGAAGGAGAAAAAGAAGAGTGAAAAAGAAAAAGGTAAAACGATTAGCTTGACTAACAAGGTCCAAATCTAACTTAATCATTGCTTTTGAAAGATTAGACTCGTAAAAATAAAATATAATATGCAGGTTGATCCTAAATTTTTAATTTTTATTAATTAATATTGAGTTTTTAATTTAGTAATTTTAATATTATCTTCAAATACATGTCACATTTTGAGTTTGAGTAATAATCAGAATCAAATTTCTTAAAAAAAAAATTTTATTTATCTAATTAATAAGTTAGATGGTATTTAGTAAAATTAAAAATTAAGTATTAGAAATTTAAGTGTCGAATTTTAAATATTAAATAAATAAGTGATATAATTTTAAAATTATAAAAATATTTAAAAATTTAATCACTTATTATATTCAGTATAAATTTAAATTAAAAATTTTGGACAATCTTGCAGTTATTGGTCTGTGAAAATATCTTGTCAGGTATTTCATTTTATTTTTTCATTGAGGCCGAACCTAAACTTGTGCTTGAGAGATAACTATTCATACATTGATAAGAGGTGTATGGATGCTCAAGAAGAAAGGAGTTGTAGTGATCCTCTGTCTTAATTGATTTTTTATTTAATTGAAATTTTTAAAATATATATTATTAAAAATTTAAAATAATTAAACGTTAAAAATTTTAATTTTAGCGTTAAATAATATTATCAAATACCACTTAATTTACCCATTTATACATCCAAAACCAAAACAAAATTAAGAGAGGTCCTGTCTCTCTCTCTCTGTCTCTCTGTATGTATATAGCTATTAGCTAGCCTTTGTTTTATCATAAGTAATTTTGTGTGGAAACTAACCTAACCTAATCCATGTAAAAGCAGAATTGCCTAACTTGTAGAAATCATGTGCGGATAAGAATTAAGAGGATGCGCAGATGCACTCCAATCAATCATGAATCAACAGCTGAAATTTAGTTGATTACCAGCCTTAATATCAGCATATCACTTGTGAGTGTTTGGAGAGTAATTTGATTTATTTACAATTTTAGAATGATATAATCCATCATCAAAATTAATAATTTTTTTTTGAAACAAATATAATTTTTATTGACATTGCAAATTCGATTCAAAAACTTTACTTCTTTAATTTATAATTCATACGAAGTTATATAAATCTAAAATTAATTGAATGTAAATGAATCAATTTTCAAATATATTTTATTTTGATTTAAATCAATTTAAATTTAACTTGATGACTATTAGCGTCGAAATTTGTAAATTAATCGAATTTAACTTAAAATATCATATGCATAATCCAACTAGCATCCATTTCAAAGTGATATTATCTGAATTTATTACTAAAAAAAAAAAACATAATTTATCTGAAGCTGTGGATGCTTTTTTTTTTTTTTTTTTTTGAAATATGATATAATGAACCATAAGCTGACACGTACTGCAATTTAATCAACTTTCTGATGCTTGATTTTTACTAATTCATTATTATAACATTGATCACTGTCTAATTCACCCATGAAAATGACATTAAAATATGAAATTGATTGAACCTCCATGATCTAGAAACTCTATTATTTTCTTTTTTTTTTTTAATATTATTTTCTTTAAGAGTACAAGCTATCATTTGCTTTTTCTTTTTTATTTTATTTTTGAAATATATATACACATAAATAAACAATAGAAAAGAAACATGCGTATATTTTATTTAAGAGTACTTAATTTGCATTTAATATTTTTACTCTTTGTCGTTAGTACAAAAAGGTTGGTAAATTTTATATTTAAAGTATCATTTTAAAATTTATTAGTTAACAATTAAAATTATAATTAAAATAGTCTAATTATTGACAACTAATTAATAATTTAAATCAAGTCTATAAGGGCTATGGAGCTTCTTTTGGAGGCCTAGATGATGACAATATTTTTAAAATCAAACTAGAGATTAAATCGGCCTATTTTTTGATTTGTGGTCTAATTAGTTTGATCGGTTGTCCAATTTCATTAATTAATTTTTTTTTATTTTTTTTAAATTTAAATTTAAAACGACGTCGTTTAAATGAATTTTGGTTTAACCGATTTTGATTTTTTTGATTTTTCTAGTTCGAATTGGTTTTTTTAGTTCAGTGGATATCCGATTTTTTATAATTTAAAAATCATACTAATGTCTGATTTCTAGTTTAATTAGTCTAATCTAGTTTTAACGATATTGGATACTGACTAGTTATTAGCAATTGATCGTATTTGCTAAACTAAACAGGCTCTATAAGTGCAAACGGGGAATAAATTAAGGAAAATGACCCCTATGCTTTTTAGGTTGCTTGATTATCTTCTCTACAGCTTGAATACCTAATCTGTTTCCAACTTATAGGCCAATGTTATAGTTGTCTCCTTTTAATTTTACAAATTGAATGATTAAACTTCACTTGCATTTAATGAACATGCATACGGCATCTTTCGCTGAAAATGAATGTTGACAATTGGAGAGGTTCACGACTATTATTCCTAAGAGTATCACCAACCTACTTTATTTAATGTTGAAATGCCATTTTGCAGCTGTTTTTTTTCTCCGATGCACGCCATTTAACACACCAATTCCCGGCACTTGCATTGCACGCTAAAATTAGCATTGCACTGCGAATTTTTTAATTACATAATTACTTAATTACTAGTTAACGGGAATAACTCTAGTTTTGGTCTTCTAATGATTGGATTTAGAAGAGCGACTCCATGCTCTCCCTTTCCCTTTTCATCCTTTGCCCCTGAAAAGAAATAGACCTAGATGGGATTAGTAAGCCATGTCTGCTTTTTGTGTTTTGTTTTTCTAAATTACAAAAAATAAAATAAAATGAGAGATAAAAGTAATATAAATAAAATATTCTTTTTAGTGTTAGAAATAAAATTAATGATTGGAAATGAATTTACTTATAACATTTTGATATAAATGTTACCGCAACTAACTTGAATATTTGATAAAATTTTTTGATGCTGCTATTAGTTTCTTAGCTCTTAATAGCTATATAAAATCCGTTTGATTTTTTTTTTAATAATAAATTAACTATTAGATAGTTAAACAACTATTATTTATAAAAGCTCAATTTAAAGTTTTTTTAAAACAGTTCATACTTATTTAAATAAAAAAACTAAATTATTCTATTAAAAATAATATTTAAATAAAAAAGTAGATATTAATATTTATCCTTAATAATCATTAAACATATTAACAATAACAGTTAATAATAATTTTACCAAATACTTGACACACAATACATATAGCATAATCAAAATGATAGAAATAATCAATTACATTATAGACACTCAGTATATATAATCATTTAATATTATTTTATTTTCAATCAATGTGAGATTATTATTAATACATTTGTCGATTTTGAACAATATGCATTTTAATCTTTTTTTTTTTTATACATTAGAGAGAGAGAATATTCAATAGAAATATACTAAAATACACAATAGAAAATAACATTTCTCTTTAATATCTCTTAACAATTCATTTCTCGTACCCTTTAAAAAAAAAAATTAAAAGACCAATTAAACTAAACTTGATTGGCTGAGCCTTAACTTTAGTTGAATCTAACTCAGATTATCAATTTCATTTAGACACTTCAAATTAAAATTACGAATTACTATTTTTAAGTTGTTTAATAAAATTTTTTTGGATTTTATTTAAAATTTTCAAATAAATTAAAATTCATTAAAAATAATAAATCAAAAATTTTAATTTAATTTGTCCAAAAAAAAATTTTTTAATTTAATATTTATACTAAACACAGCCAAGCATTTAGCTTTTTAAAAGTAATTTAAAAATTTCAATATTTAAAATCAAACTATTAAATTTTCAACTTTCCCAAATACCAATTTTAAGAACCATCAAATTAAAAGAAATATATATATTACAAATACCGAAAGAGCAACTTAACAGAAAATGTTCAAAATCGAATTGAAAAATTCAAACTTACAGTATACTTAGGCTGTAATTTGAGTATTTGAGATTGTAAATTTTTCAATCGTAATGGAAGCCGTAATAATTAGACCTGTTTTAACTTGAGAAAACATAAACCTCCATAACATAGCATGTGGGACTGAAAGAAGACAATCCAATGGTGGTCGGAGAATCTCCCTTGACAGCCGTTGTTTGTCACAAAAAAGCAAATTTCCCAGCACAAGAAACCAAGAAAAAGAATCAGTAGAGTAGAAAAATCACAAAAAGGACCAGATATTCCGGACCATGCCCTCTAAGAAGCAGACATACTTATAGACTAGCTAATTTTATTTTTATTTTGCAGTTTTGTCCACAGTATCAAGTCTATCTTCTAATTCCATTACATACAAACTATCAGCATTAATACTAAGACATTCGTAAATGAAAAGAAATTTCCATTTAACACGATTATACAGTAGATATCACATGGAATAATTAAAATTTGGAATAAAATGGAGAATTCCACATAGAATAGTATTTTATTCTATGTCATCGCATGAATCAAAGGCCAAACATATGTGAAAGTGCATACAAACATGAAATGTTCACTCAAATCTTCCATCACTGCCTATTACCCAAAGACAGATCCACAACCATCTTCGCTAAACGATTAGATTAACTAAGAAAATATTTAATAAACTGTAATGGAATATAGTATAATGCAATCAAATAAAATTTTAATATAAAGTTACACTAAAAATTAATTTGATTATATTATATTATATCTCATTATGGTTTACTAAACGCATCCTAAGATCTTATAGTGAACAAGCGTTGCCAAACATCCTGATGGGTGAAACATAAGAGTAGTATTGGCAATCCCAACACGGATTGTGCAAATTCACCACCCCAATTAACAAAAGGGCGTGCTTGGCACACACTAGGATCCCAAATAGAAGAAAAGGATTCCATTTTTTTGCTTTGGTATACAAAAAAATCTAAATTTTTTCATTTTTTTTCATTTGAATAATTTCAATGACTCTAATTTTTCTTGATATGATATATATTTTGAAGTGTAATTATTAATCTAATTAATAAATTCTATTTAATTATTAAAAAAATGAAATTGAAAATAGATGTCTAACCCAAAAAGTACATTTTCTAAAAGAATGCATAAGTATCGTATCTGTTTCTTACCAGACAATAACTTGATCAAATCAATAAAAAACCTCAGCAGCAGATCAGAGGAGATCTCTGAATAAAATTTCAAAACTCAATACAATGATCCATGGAAGGACAAAAGACCAATCATGAATAAGGTTCTATCATTTCTTAAGGCTTACGCGCAAACAATAATAGTATACAAGAAGATGATGGTGCGCTGCTATAGAATGATAAATTAACTTTTCAATCAATGAGAATTTCCTGCATACAAGGAAATAGCAGAGTAAAATAAATAGAATGCGAATCATAAATCAGAGTCATAGTAATTGAACATACCTTTAATATTCAGAAACCATCAATTCAATCCCATCATGAAGGCCAATAGCATATACAAAAACCTAATCAGAGTTCCCAAAACGTGAATTCTTTATGCCCTTTATGTTGTAACCATTTGATATAACATGACATTTATGCTACAGGTTGCCTAGTATTAATAGTTCATTCATTAAGGCTCTATTTGAGTAATTTGTTCAGGTTGTTTCATTTTTTTAATAAAAGACTTTGACCCAAAAAAAAAAAAATCAAGAAAAGGTAACTTTAGCAAGCTAATCAAACAGAGGTTATATAAAACTTGTAACGCCCACATTCAGCATATAGAAGAAACAACTAGAGAGAGCATGATGTAAAATTCACCTTATCAAGCCTTAATCCAACTTTCTAACCATGAATAGTATAGGTACATTTGATTTTGTAGGTTATAATGAAATGTAATGTACTCAAATGAATTTTTAGTGCAAACATTATATTGGAAATTTATTTATTGCATTACATTATATTGTTTATGGCCTACCAGACATATCCTAAAGGCATAAGATTTCGAACTCCTGCATTGGAACTTCCCACCAAGTTTAAAGATAGTGAAAAACCTCAATGTGAAGACCATTACTGGCACATAGGGCAACTATAGACCAAGATAAAATGCATAGAGTACTGATATACCCTGTACCAATTATCCTCTTTCTCAAGCATTTGAGAAGATTCCTTTTCTTTTCTTATATAAACATATAAATTCCTCCAATCTGATCATAGAAGAAACATATTTGTGTGTGAAAGTTCCTTGTACTGCCAAATTTATAACCAGAATTTTATCTACATTTATTCAACAAAGTGTACTCCTAGAAGGGTATTCCACATTATAAATCAAATAGCATACTTCCACATGAAGTCTCTTTGAACACAATAAATTTCCTCCAAGCCAAACGTTTTATACTCAACATATCTACCGCATCTGCAAAAAAGCACATATTGAGGCCCAATTCTTCCAAGACTAACAGCTCTTCTTTTCCTACCAACAAAAGATAATTGTTAATGAAGAAATCAACGCCAGACTTTCATAGGTTCTTATCTGAATAAAAGGCCTTCATACATCTTGTATGGGCCAAAACGGTGACATGGATTTCCTGAAGTTGAAGGAAAAAAAAAAGCAGCAGCAATGAGGGCAACATAGTCAGGTCCTTCACTACTCATTGCAAGGTACTGAAGTGCATTCACTCCCTCCTACCATGGCAAATCAACAAGAGAATTACAGTCATGAACAAATTTTTGTTGAATTCAGGCAAGGGATAATAAGGAATGATAAGTTATATTGAGTATCTTGGGAGTTTCATAAGCTTGAAAAAAACCAATCAAAAAGGAATCAAGGTGGCTTTTGATGAATAATATGGCACGTTGGGCTAAATGACAGCAAACTCAGGTTCAGGTGAATCCAATATCACTGAACATAGCTAAAGAACCAAACAAGAAAGCAACTAAAGCATAGATGCTTTGTCCCACTATTTCAACTTAGTGGCATTCAACATGAACCCAAGACTGGAGATTTCTGAATATCTAAACCAAGTCCAAAGAAGCAAATGTGTTTACAGACAATAACTAAGGGTGGAACTTAGAACATGTAACATTATGAATTGAATCAAAACTTCTATGTCTGTTCAAGATAATCAACTCAAAATACTGTAGGTTAACAAACATTTTCTAAAACGATCATTTGTACAAAAATTTAGATACAATATACAGTATAGTTACTGCATTTCCATGTTATAACCAACGGATCCAAAACCTATCATTATTAAACCCATAAATGTAGATGCATCACAAATGAAAATCAAAAGGTGAAAACTAAATATAACCATTTCAAAATCTAAATAACTACCATATCCACTTTTATACTACTCTCTGAAAAACAAAGCGTCACAACAGAGATAGACATCCAAACGAATAGAAATTCACTAAGACTACTTGTAAGTATCTTGCTGAGTGAAATCTTTATAAACTAGTATCCATGTTATTTAACAAAACTAAAACAAAGAAGAACGGAGAATAAGACCAAAAAATAAGGTAAAAAAAAAAAAAAAAAAAAACTTGCCATTACCCTCTCACTTAAATTCATTCCCATTCCTCTTAGCCACTTGACCCTGCTCCTTCCCTCTGGACCTTCTCCGAGAAGAACTTTGTAGCAAACATGTTATCAAGGAAAAACTCCCTATATGGATGATTCTTCGGAACAAGCTTCCTGAACTGCTCAAATTTTTTCTCTGCCTCATCTTTCTTCCTCAACAGAGTATATATAATTCCCTGGCATAAATATGGCCTAAAATCCCTTGGCTCCTCCTTCACCAACTCCTCGTAAACTTTAAGCGCATCAAAATATTTTTCCTCCATAACCCTAATCTGTGCGATTAATAACTTGAAATCCCTCAAATCAGATTTCTTCTTCTCCTTCTTGCATTTATCCATGGCTGCTTCAATTCTTTTTAAAACCTCAACCAATGAATGACCAGATTCAGAATGCGCCATCGCTAGGCCATGATAAGCCTCAACACGAAGAGGGTCTTTCTCTAATATTTCCTCGAACCCTTTTCTCGCCGACTCAAATTCTCCACTGTAACTATAAATTTGAGCTTTTAGCAATGGCCATTCATCCTCATTGGGCTCCAGCTCTATCAATCGGTCCACAACTTCGATTGCTCCAAGAAGCTTCCGAGCCTTGATCCTCACCTCCATAAGGGATCGAAGAGCTTCAGTATCATCAGGATTTCGAGCCAAGTGCTCATCAAGAGCTCTTTCTTGTTCATCAAATGATAAATCTTCAGATGATTCCTTGGCAGGCTCTGCCGTGGCAGGGGAGGCGATAGGGGAAGCAATAGCGGGTTTATTGTAAAGCCGAGAGAAGAACAATGCAGCAGCGGCAGTGAGAGTGATACAGGTGGTTTTAAGGAGAGGGTTTAGGGTTTTAAGCAGAGATGATTGAGAGGTTTGTGATGTTTTATAGAGTGGAGAGCCAGAGGATGAAGCTCTAACGGAGGAAAATTTGAAGGGTGACGATGATGAAGATGGGGTTTTGAAGGAGAGGGAAAATATGGGTTTGGAGAACGATGGACGGTGGGGATTGAGGGAGAGGCAAAAGGGCTGGTTAGAGCAATGGAGGTTAGCAATTGAATCCATGTTTTTCACAGAGATAAAGAGAGAGGCTAAAACCCTGATGATGAGAATAGAACGGTACAGACTACGGAGCGAGAAGAAGAAATGTTCTCTAAACCCTTGACAACAAGAATGTGCTGTTTCGTTTCCATTGGAGGGTGAAGTGTTGAACGGTACCGTTTTCAACCTGCCTTGTTGTGGTAGTCTTATGGAAATAGGCCTGTTTTTAGGCCCATTCATTTAAAAGATCTAAGTTTTTTTGCTTTTGATAATGAGAAAATTATAGGGAAAATGTCAAAAATATAAATAAATAACATTTATATCATCTAAAGAATTTTATTTCAAAAATAAGCCCCTAACTATATATTATATCTTTTATCTGCTATTATTTACGCGATATTATTTTTTCTCCATCACCATTGTGTTGCACCATTCCTTTGGGAAAAAAAAAAAAAAATTGTACCGTTCCACTTGGGGCTCACGGAAGCCACTTGAGTGCAAAATCTAAAATAAAGAGATTGTGCACATACTTTTGGCCTTGTTTTTGTTGATCACGAGTGGCTTCCACTATTTTGAGTTAATTTCACTCATAGTTCTTCACCATATGACTAATACATATTATCATCCTTTAAAAAAAAAAAATCATCTCACAAAGATCATTCAACTCTAATGACTTGTAATTAGAGCATACTTCCATCCAATTACCGTTAGCTCCCTTAACAGAATGTTGACGTGGCAACCCCTCAGCTTGGAAATTAATTTTTAAAGCCATCTGTACCCTTTTACCCTAAAGCTCTCTCTATCTTCCTCGCGTGAATATCAACAACCACTTCATTCTCTCTCTCTCTTAGACTTCACTTAAATTCTTCAATTTTGATCTTCACTCTTATTTGTTGATTCTTCACAACTCTTTCCTTTTTATCATTTCCATATTCAATTGAGCTCCAAAATGGCTTTAAGCGGTTCACAACTTGATGTTGTGGGAGAATATCTCACTGTCTCTAGAACATCAATATGTGAATGTGGAGAAGAATCTCCTCCGAGGACTTCATGGACAGAAGACAATCCTGGTTGCCGTTTTTATAGCCGCCGTTTTTATGGGGTGAGTTGTACGCTTGTGTATTAGGGTTTTAGGTTGATTTAATAAGTGCCATGGTTTAATTGATTGTCGTATAATTTATTATTATGTTAGGGTTTTATTTATGGTTTCAGTGTTTGATCAATAATTTGTTGGGATTCAAGGGTTTTAGGGATTTAATATGAAGTCATTGTGATTCAATGTTGACGTGCATCTGTGAAATGTAAAATGTGAACTCCCTGTAGCAGATGCAATTTCTTTGCATGGGTAGATCCAAAAGTTCCAAAAAGAGCAAAGATTGCGATTAATGCACTCTTGAGGAAGACTAATAAACTTGAGAAAGAGAACCAGAAGATGCAGCAAATCAAGAGAGTGATGACGATGGGCAAGGTGTTTGTGTGGGGTGTTGTGTTAATGTGTGGGTTTGCCTGTGGTAACTAGTTGGTTGGCTATAAAACCACAATGATGGTTTATGGATGATTTAGAGATAGTTTTTGTAAGCTTTGGGACATTGGAACAATGTAATGCCAATAGCATTTCTGCTTTGGACAATATAATGTTGTTTAGGTAGTTTTGCCCCTTTGATAGTATTTTGGAAAGGAAACCAAAATTAATATAATTTGAACTAACAGTGTCAATTTGAAACAGTTAAATTATTGAAATGCAAATGTGGTTCACTATTGTGTTATTATGTGACTGGTTTTTTATTGGCTAAACAACTTTAGAATCATAGGTATATAACCTTTATTTACCAAGTTGGGACTAAAATATGAGCATAGAAAAAGTTCTATCACAATAACACCAAAAAGAAACAATATATATATATATATATATATATATATATATATATATATATATATATATATATATATATATATATATATATGATTATTAAATCTGATTGCCTTAAACATATTGATATTAATCATCCATACAACATCCTTCCTGAGATTTCAATATTGAAACCTACCCATGTTGCATGTAGGTTTCAATATTGAATCAAAAAGCACACTTGAGAACATCATGTCATCTATATATCTAATTAATCTACAACTTAACAACAAAAAACACAAGCTGCAGAACACTTTCAATTGCATCACCATTGCCAAATGAAATATTGTCTTTTCCAAGTTGACAATCTATGCAAAAGATGCATCTTCATAGCGAAATGTTGAAAACTGCATATCTGTCTCCATAAAAAAATCCAACCATCTATGCAATATTGACAGAAAAGTATTCAGATGCTTCAAACTCAGGTCTGAGGTTATTGCATCCTTGGGTTGCTCTTTTGTAATTTGGTGATCTGTTAAATGCAACACCAAATCTGCTAAAATTACCTGCTTCACTTGGATTTTGGGTTGGCTGGCTACCTTGAGTAACAATGCTTTCTTGGCTTGCATTTTGATCATTTTGGGTAATACTAACAGTTGTCTACCATTATGCAACAATAATGTGAAGTCTTGTATGAAAAATTAAGAACCAAGACATCAAACTTTATATAAATATTACAAGCAATAAAATATAGTGCATATCTCACATCAATAAAGAAAGTAGCATGTTCATTATTGGTAGCATGTTGTGAACCTTTAATTTTGTACCCTCCAGTACGCGTTTGAATCTTAGAAGCACTTAGACTAGGTAAACAAACCTCTAAAAGCCAAAAACTCTCAAATCAAAAAAATCAAAACATGTCTTTTTGATATTTGAACCCTTTCAAATCATTTAGAACTAAGTGACAAATACAACACCAATTGGAATCGTGAAAAATGGATGAGAAACGAGCAATAGGAGTGTAAACGAGTCGAGTTGATCTAAGTTTTAGCTTATTCAAACTCGATTCATATTTTTTTTTTGAGCTTGAGTTTTGGATCAAGCTTCAAAATTATGTTCAGGCTTAGTCACTTAAAACTCAAGCCAATCTCGAGCTCAACTTGAACTCGGCTTGTTAATAAATTATAATCGAGTTAAACTCCAGCTTGACTCATTATGAAACTTATTTATAACTTATCAAAATACTCAACTTCCTAAATATTTATTTCTAATAAAATAACTATAATAAAGATATTTAAAACTAATATAAAAGTAAAAACATCCAATTAGTGAAAAATATAATTATAAAATTGAGCATTACATGTATTACAAAGAAATTAATTAATAAAAAAATATTATATAATATAAAAATATTATGTTATGTTAATAAGAATATATATATTTTAGTCAATTTGAATTAGTAAAAAATTTATAGAAGTGTTAAAATATATTTTTGGGAGTGCAAAAATTAATAATAATAATAATAATAATAATAATAATAATAATAATAATAAAGCTATTTATGAGCCTATTAATAGAACTTTCTGCGAACTTGTTCACGAGTTTATAATCAAGCTATTCACGAGCTTATAATCAAGTTGTTCACAAGCTTAATAAAGTCGAACTTCACTTTGCTCAAGCTCGGGTCATTTATTCACTGAGCTTTAAAATAAGGCTCAAGCTTGGCTCATTTATAAAGTGATATGAATGTGAACGAGCTTTTATCGAGCTAAACACTGAGCTGTTCGAGAATAGCTCGGCTCATTTACATCCCTAATTAGCAAGAATGAGCAAAAATGGGAAAAAACGGGCCCATTGCTTCAAAGCTCTGCTGCACTGCCACAAAACCCTCTGCGGAACTGCAGAGATCTGTGTGGCACTACCGCTCTATGGAGCTGGCAAATTTTCCTATTTTTGCTATCCCACATTAGAATTTCAGTGTTTTTCTCCTCTAATCTTCTCCTTATATATAGAGGACCTCTCCATAATTCAAAACACCAACTTCCAGAGTTTGAAAAGTATTAACTTCAAATAAACTGTTTTGCATTTGCTCCTTGCTTCGCAATGCAAGTTGGGGGGTTTCTTCTTGATTCCTACTCAGCTAATTAAAGGCTTTTCGCCTGCCTGTTTGAGGCAAGTCTATTGCCCAAAGCTCGTGTTGGGAGGTTTCTTCTTGATTCCTACTCGATTAGTTAAAGGCTTTCCGCTCACTTATTTAAAGCAAGTCTATTGCCTAAGGCTTGTGTCCGCTATTCGAGGCTAGCCACCACCTATCGTCTAAGGCTAGCCACTGACCACCATCTAAGGCAAGCCATCACACCATCTGAGGCCAGTCGCTACCCACCATCAGAGGCCAGCCGCCACTCGCCATCTAAAGCAAACTGTTGCGCCATCCAAGGCTAGTCATCACCCATCATCCGAGGTAAGTTTCTCTCCTTTTTCTTTATCTCATTTATTGCTTCCCTCCTTAGGATTTATGTTCTAAGCCTTCTTGTCTAATTCTTGATTTGCTAAGGTAGTTAATTAAAATCTGACTTAATTAACTCCACTTGGTAACTAATTAGTTAAATCACTCAACTCAACCATCTTTTAATCAATCAATTAACTCGATCCTCTTTTAATCAATTAATCAAAACATGATAAAGTAGCTAGGTTAAACTAACCCTTTTGTAAGAAAGGAGAACTGTGTGGGTTTTAATTTTCATTCAAAGGGATATACAAGCATGCTTGGTTCAAGCATCGAATCCAATTAAAACTAACCAACTCTCTTCCCTATCATCTTCTTCACTTATTCTTATTTTATTTTCTTTTTGCTTTGTTATTAAGCTTAGTTTGGGGAATGTGTGACTTCCCTAGAACCCATAAGAGCTTGAGGAGGTATCCCCAAAATTTGGGATTTTTATTATAATGTTAACTTTCTTTTGAACTTTACTTGTGCATTTACTTTATTGTTAAATGGATAAGTTAAATGATCATGCATATTATAAATTGTTCGTGCATTATAGATTGTTTATAAAATATATTTTAAGTCACTCTTACATTAATTGGCCAAACTTATTTTGTTAAAGTAAACCGAAAACCTAGTCTCCGGATCCTCTTTTATTTTGAGGCTAGTGATCCTTTTTCCTTTGGGTAATAATTGGAGTCAAATGGGTTTTTTCCTTATATTTTTCCAAATAAAAATAAATTAAGGTGATGACTTTGAGAAATAATTTTCAAATCTATCAAAGATAAGCCTAAGGGCTTCCTCATGAGTTCTTTTCCAAATGAGCATTTTGATTCCATTTAGCGGATAGGACCAGTGCTCGGGCAAGACCTCACAACTGGTGACTCCACTAGGGATTAACTTTCTTTTAATAAAAGAAAAATAAATGGACTACTAATTAGTTTAAAAAGAGTTTGGCCTTTTAATATAATTGTGACTTTGTATGTATCACTTGCATAGGCTCTTTACTGTTCAATTACTTTTATTATTTCTACTAGATAGGACATTTATCTTTACCATTATTATCCGACAAGATAGTCATCTTTTTTATCCTATCAGATAGGATCATCACTTTTTATTTTTACCAAAAAGGACCATTACTTCTACTGTTCTTACTAAAAGGACAGTTATCTTTACCATTCCTACCAAACATGATGGTCATCTTTTTAATCCTACCGACAGGGTCATCACTTTTCATTTCTACCAAAAAAGACCACTACTTTCACTGTTCTTACTAGACAAGATGGTTATTTTTATCATTCTTACCATATAGGATAGTCATCTTTTGGATCCTACTAGACATGATTATCACTTTTCATTCCTACTAGAAAGGACCACTACTTTTACTGTTCCTAGCAGACAGGTCAATTATCTTTACTATTCCTACCAAACAGGATGGTCATCTTTTGATCCTACTAGACAGGACCATCACTTTTCATTCCTATCAGAAAGGACAATTACTTTTATTGTTTCTACCAGACATGACAGTTATATTTACCATTCCTACCAGATAGGATGATCATCTTTTCTTTTGATCCTACTAGACAGGATCATTGCTTTTATTCCTATAAGACAGGATCACCACTTTTTTATTCTTATTAGATAGAATCACCATTTTATCGATTTCTGCCAGACAGAGTTGCCTTATTTTCTACCAGATAAGATCATCATTCATACTAGATAGGAACATCACTTTTAGCTTTTACCAGAAAGGACAACTACCAAATGCTACTAGCCGCCAAATCTCTTAAATCTACCAAGGGCATCTTTCTTAAAATTCAACCACACCTTTCACCTAAATGTCTAAACTCTGACCTATACATTAATTTAGTTCCTTTTACCATCTCTCATCCTTATATTTACTGTCAATAGAATTGCCTTTCAAGTAAAGGTAATTCTGATAAGAGGGTAGCTGTAAACCCTTAATTTTGCACTATCTAGTATACGTTTGAATTTTAGAAGCACTTAGACTTGGTAAACAAACCTCTAGAAGCCGAAAACTCTCAAAATTGAAAAATTGAAAAAATCAAAACATGTATTTTTGACATTTGAACCCTTTCAAATCATCTGATACTAAGTAATGAATACAACACAACTAGAATCTTGAAAAACAGATGAGAAAAGAGCAAAAACGAGCCCATTATCGCAAAGCCCTCTATGGAACTACAAAGATCTGTGTGGCACTGAGGCTTTGTGGAGCCGCAAAGCCCTTTGAGGCAACTCTAGTGAATTTTTGTGATCCCACATTCGAATTTCAGTATTTTCCTCCTCTAATCTTCTCCCTATGTATAGAAGACCTCTCCATACTCCAAGACACCAACTTTCAGAGCTTGAAAAGTATTAACTTCAAGCAAACTACTTTGCATTTGCTCCCTGCTTTGCATTTTCTCCTTGCTTCACAAAGTAAGTTGGGGGGTTTCTCCTTGATTCTTATTCAGCTAGTTAAAGGTTTTTCGCTCACTTGTTTGAGGCAAGTTTATTGCCCAAGGCCTGTATTGGGAGGTTTCTCCTTAATTCCTACCCAACTAGTTAAAGGCTTTTTGCCTGCCTGTTTAAGGCAAGTCTATTGCCCAAGGCTTGTGTCTGCTATCTAAGGCAAGTTGTCACGTCATCTGAGGTCAGTTGTTATCCAAAGCAAGCCGTCGCGCCATCTAAGGATTGTCATCACCCGTCATCTGAGGTAAGTTTCTCTCCCTTTTCTTTATTTCATTTATTGTTTCCCTCATTGGGATTTGTGTTCTAAGGCTTTTTGCCTAATTCTTGATTTGCTAAGGTAGTTAATTAGAATCAGACTTAATTAACTCCACTTGATAATCAATTGGTTAAATCAATTAATTTAACCCTCTTTTAATCAATCAATCAAAACATGATAAAGTGACTAGGTTAAACTAACCCTTTTGCAAAAAAAAAAGAACTACGCGAGTTCTGATTTCCATTCAAGGGGATACGCAGGCATGCTTAATTCAAGTATCAAATCCAATTAAAACTAACCAATTCTCTCCTCTATCATCTTCTTCACTTGCTCTTATTTTATTTTATTTTTGCTTTGTTATTAAGCTTAGTTTAGGTAATATGTGACTTTCTTAGAACCCATAAGAGCTAAAGGAGGTATTCCCTAAGTTTGGGATTTTTATTGTAATGTTAACTTTCTTTTGAACTTTACTTGTGCATTTATTTTTTTGTTAAATGGATAAGTTAAATGATCATGCATATTATAAATTATTCATGCATCTTAGATTGTTTATAAAATATATTTTAAGTCACTGTTATATTAATTAGCCAAACTTATTTTGTTAAAATAAACTGAAAACCTAGTCCCCAGATCCTCTTTGGTTTCGAAACTAGTGATCCATTTTTCTTTGGGTAATAATTGGAGTCAAATGAATTTTTTCCTTATATTTTTCCAAATAAAAATAAATTAAAGCAGCGACTCTAAGAATTAATTTTCAAATCTATCAAAGATAAACCCGAGGACTTTCTGGTGAGTTCTTTCCCAAATGAGCATTTCGATTCTCTTTAGTGAATCTATCCGATGCTCAAGCAAGATCTCACACATTTGTGCTTTTAGAATATGCAACAGGTACATGTTGGCCACTTGTTTGAAATTTCAAAAGCAAATAAAGAACAAACTCAACCATTTAAATATATAAAATATTAGCATCTCCAATTAAAGCATACTAGATAAAAGAAAAATGAAACATTGGACCACTAAAATAAATTCACCTCATTTTGCATTGGATTTGATGATGCTCCAGCTGCATCTTACGGAAATCCAGCTATTGATGTGCCTTGCACTATAAGTGGTCCAGCCTAACAAATGCAAAATAGTATATTTTAAGAACATAAATATGAGTGGCTAGGAGCAATAGGTTTTATGTTTATCAGTATACTTACTTGTCTTGCAACAAATTCCTTATTACTAAGTCTATGAGATCGCTTGTTGTGTCCGACTTCACCACAGTGAGTGCACCTCATAGATACCAAACCCTTCTTACTCAGCTTTCCTTTTGTTTATTACTTTCTAATAACTGGTGCTTTCTTCTTCTTCTTTAATGGTGTTAGTGAGGTCTTCTTTGTTGATGTATTTTCTAACTCCTCAGCCTCTTTCCTTCTTTTTATTGTCTTCCTACCCTTTTCTTTAGAATCACCGGTGGTGGTGTAATGACCATTCTACCATCAGATTTAGGCCACATAGTATGCCTATTAATGGGTTTAATTGTAAAACTGTACATTGTTAAAGCAACTTCAATATGATACAAAGGATCTATATAGTTCTCAGGTCCTTCATTTTGCCCAAAGATTACAACTACACCGTGTGGACATAGGATACCTGTTAGATCCCATCTTTTGCAAGAATAAGTGTGCTCTCCAAATCCACTACAAACTACTGGCCTTTTCCAAAGACATACACTATAGGGGATCCTACAAATGTACGAAAATAATCCTTAGACAATTCCTTAATGTCACCTAGCTTTTTCAGAATTTTTGGGCACAACACTTTACCACTTAACTTGGCTTTCTGAAATTCAATTTTCTTCTTTGCAATTCTCCTCATCAATTGATTTCTTATCATCTCTAGCATTGTGATGATAGGCTTTGTTCTTGCTTCCAAAATATATCAGTTGAAACACTCGCATATATTATTAAGCAGTATATCACATTTTGTGGAAGCTTTGAAGCAAGCTCTGCTCCAATTTTCACATGGGCTAGTCTTGAGCCATTCTCGACCCTCAACAGATTTCTTCTCCACATCATCAAGGCATGTCTCTAACAAACTCCTATAACTTGATCTAGCACATGCCCAAAGCAAGTCCTTATACACTTTCCTTTTGAATAATGCCCTCATGTTTGTCCATAAATGTCTGACACACATCATGTGTTTAGCATTTAGGAACAAGTCATGGATTGCACTTAATAGTCCCTGCATATAAAATACAATTAATATATCAGTACTATGTAAGATTACAATTCATAAATAATAAAATGGACATATATGCAGTCCTTTTACCTTTTGTCTATCTGATATAAAGGACCAATGATGTGAATTCAACATCTCCATATCCAACTTTAACAAATTCAATAACCATACCCAATTATCTTTATTTTTAGTTCTAACCACTGTATATGCAATAGGGTAGATGCATATTTTTAGTTCTAACCACTGTATATGCAATAGGGTAGATGCATTCATTAGAATCAATTCTCACAGCAGATAATAGCTGATATCCATATCTACTTTTAAGCTAGCACCCATCCAAGCAAATTATAGGTTTGCTGCCTGCCTTGAACCCAGATCTCAAAGCATCAAGGCAAATATACATACCCTAGAATTCACCCTTGTCCTCTTTGAATTCAATGGTGCTTCTAGGATTAGATCTTAATAGTTCTAGCTTGTATTCATGCAACTTACCATATTGCCCTGCCTCATCACCATTAACTTTTTGCAAAGCAATATCCCTTGCCCACTAGGCTTTCATTCTTCCAATTGTGTATCTAAATTCCTTACTTACCCTAATGATGAAAGCAGTGATTAACCACGTTGGATTATCCCTATATTCATCCATGTAATTCTTTACATGCCATCTAGAAGTCAAATTGAAATTGTTATAAACCTTACCACATGTATAAGTCAAATTCACCACGTTGATTTGGAATGTCATATCATGCTTCTCTTTCAGGTTGTTCTTTAAGGCATATATCTTCCACCCGTAATCTTTTTTGCAAACAACCTCTACCTTAACATTTTTATTTTTTTTAAACCATAATTGAAATATGTGTTTATTCCCCTAATTCCTTACAGATTCCTTGAATTCTTCTTTGTCTTTGAAAAGAATACTTACTTTAAAAGTTGGATCTTCCATATCCCTTTCAACATTAAATTCAAGGAATCTTTGTTTGTCTTCATCATCTGAATCATATTCAAATTGTAGTTCATCACTTGATGCATATTCTGACTCAAGGTTTGACTCATCCACCCTTAATCCATCTATGGTTGGATCAATCCCAGTATCAGGGATGATTCTTGGTCTCCCTTTTGGTTTACTCTTTGAATTTGATGCATTATTACCATCAGCAGTACTATTATTACCAACACATCAACAAGATCATCATCCATATCCTCCAAGTCATAAACTGGATCAATGGAATTTAGATCATCAACTTCTTTTACATTCACTTCAATTGTTGATGCACTGACAAAATCTGATAGTGGAACACCTTGATCTTGTTGAACTTTATCATATTGAACTTGATTTTGAGCTCTAGGTTCATTGACTTGATCATTTTCAGTATTATGAACATATGTAGCAGGGCTCTACTAATAAGTTTCAGCTTCTATGCCTCCGGTTTTGATTGGTGCATCATGAACATGGGTTTCATCATCTGCTTCCTGCAATGGACTTTTAGTTGGAGGCAACAAAAGTGAATCTAGCCTTCTGCTTTGCTAATTAGCATTATTAATAATATTCTCAGGTTCTTCATCTATTTCTTCAATGACAACAGACTGTCTTTTTTTACATGCTGCAGATTCCTTATACAATTGCTCATTTGTGAGATGCTCGACATATATGTTCATTTCCCCTATATCAGATGCATGTAGACACATCTCATACATCTGAGGATTACCATCAATCAACCTTAAACCATTGCCTTCACCCTTGCCAAGCATACACCCCCAGTATCTAAGGTTGCCTTCTACTCCATTAGCATACAACATATCATCAATTTCATGGGCAGACATTCTGTCAGGGTCAAACCCTATCATCTCACACAACTCACCATCAAAATACCTGATTCACCTTTAATGCCATTGAAATGTATGTTGAGTTTGAAAGTTCCGTTGTTTGCTGTATTAACAAGAAAACATAAATGTTAATACTACTGAAATTCACTATGTTACACGTCCCTATTTTGTCAATAATTTTTTCTATTTTATTCAAATAGATTTTACCATTATTAAGAAATATTAACTCCTTCTATATTCTAGCATAGCTTGGTATCTTATACCATTCCCAAATTTAAAATTATATAAAATACTTAATGTATTACTAAGTACAGTATATATGTGTATCTGACATGCTATAAATATATGTCATTTTCTCAGTCAAAGTACATATCCTTCTATGTCAATAAAGCCACTTTACCAACAAACATATTATCATAAATCCAAAAGCTATTTAACACCAAGTGAAAAAACACAATGACATGTCATAAGGGTGAATAGCTCATTCCAAATCTTTTCTCCTTGGGTCCATTAAGAATTTCATCCACCCCTGCTTTCCTTGTTTTCTGCCTTGTGTACTTGCTAACCCTGATTCAAATGTGATCCTCTTTGGTTATTTACACAAGTGAAGACTTGGAGATTCACTCATCAATGAAGGAACAACAATGTCATTGACATTGCTTAGGGTTAGAATAAATAGTGAATATCGACCGTGAGAATCGAGAGAGCGAGAGAGAGAGATAGAGGGAGAGAGGGAGAGTTAGAGAAAGAGAGAGATGAGTGAAGGTTAGGTAGGCAAAAATTAATTTTCAATAGTTATAAATTTAAAATATCCCCCACTCGCAAAGAGAGAGAGCTTTAGGGTAAAAAGGCACAAATGGCTTTAAAAATTAATTTCTAAGTTGAGGGGAGTTGCCATGTTAGCATTCTGTTAAAGAAGCTGACAGCAATTAGTTGGAAGTATGCTATGGTAACAAGTCATTAGAGTTGAGTGATATTTGTGTGTTTTTTTTTTTGGAGGATGATAATGTGCATTAGTCATATGTTGGGAGACTATGAGTAAAATTGACTCCACTATTTTGGATATATCTATACTATGTATAAAAGTGGCTAACTAGGGAAAATATTTTTGGACAATAATAATCTTCACAAAACACAATAATTACTTTAACAAAAAATGGACTTTTAAATTTAAAATTTAGATATTAAGTGATCATCAATAAAAATATCTTCACTTATAAGTAATAATTGTTTCTAAGTAAAATAGATAACAATTATTTATAAGTAATAATTATTTATGTAAATTATTTTTCTAAACTTATAAAAAATTGTTATATATCTTCACTTATTATATATTTAATTATTTACATAAGTGATAAATTTTTATACTTTATATCTTATTAAGCATTATTTTTAATTTTTTAAAAATAATATTAAGTATATTTTTCATAGAAATGTATATATATCAATTGTAAAAAAGATTATTATATAAATATAATTTTTTAATAATAACTCTTAAATATAATGCATATTATATGTGTATGATTATTAATACTATTCAAATTTGTATACATCAACATTGTTTAATTTATGAAGTTACTATTATAATTTTAAAAGTTCTATTATATAAAACTTAAATGAATAAAACTAAAGATTTATTTACAATTTATCCTTATCTATTTTTCCATTCTGTAAAAATATATATTTACCTAAACTAACTAATAGCTAATTGATTATATTAAATAAAAAGAAGATATGGTTATATTTATCTAATTTATCTAAATTCACAAGTAATATTTTCCATTGGAATATATTAAAAGAAGATAGAGACATATTGATCTAAGCTAACTATCAGCTAACCTAAAGAAAATAGAGACATATTTATCTAAATTCACAACTAAAATATTTTTCTTAACTACTTAAATAAATCATTACCCTTACAAATGATATATTTATCTAAAGTTTAAAAACTTTTAAATTACATAAAAAAAACTAATTTTAACATATTATTTTAATCTTTTATCACATTAATTAATTCAAATTTAAAAATTCAAAAATTAATTTAATTTTAAAATTAATTTAAAATATAATTATGTTTTTCAAATAATATTTTTGGTAGGTTTTCATTACTTTTTGCATGAGGTTCAAATAAAATAATGTCTATTTTTTATTAAATCATGCTCGAATAAGATATTAGATAATGTAAAAATAGATTTAGCAAGGTTTTTTTTTTCTTCAGAAAAAAAAATAAATGAATTTTCTAATATCCACTTTAATTTTTAAATATACAAGCCAGTTACCATTCTTCTTTTTAAGTTGGAGAAAAAAAAACTAATAATCAATATTTACTAATTTTAACATGTTATTTTAATTCTTTTATAACATTAATTAATTCAAATTTAAAAAAGTAATGTATTTATCTCTAAATTTTCTATATGTCTTTCTCGTATGTAAATATGACTATTATATACATTATATTTTTGGCTTTTCTTAGACTTATATTACATTACACTATTTCTAGTAATTACACTTTTGGTTTTTTTTAGCTATTATGTCAAGTAAGAAATAATTGCTTACTACACCGAGATCAACAAACACGAACCTACAAAAAAAAAGGTTTATTAAAGTTCTTATACTTTGAAAAAGAATGATATAAGACTATTTTGATCGCACAAGTAATGGATAACTCTGGAAAATTATATTGATTGATAGTAAAGTGAGAAAACTCATTAACAACTTTTACAATTTCTTCATATGAAGCAAAAATTTATTCTAGTCCAAGAGTAATATTTTAAGGATCAAAATATTTCTATTTCAAACGTATAAGTCAAAGCAAGAACAAAGACCTTGGACAACAAATAGGTGGTTCCATACAATCCATATCTCTTAACGAGATACAATTGTCACATTAATATTGAGAATTATTTAGCAATTAAGGCAATTAATTACCTACACAAGTACATCTACAAAGGGCACAACGGAGTTGTAGTTCATGTTAGTCAGCATGATGGAGAATGCATAGCAGATGAGACACAACAATTTCAAGATGCACAATGACTTTATGCTCAACAGGCCATTTGGAGAATTTTTGAGTTTGAATTGAATGAGATTTAATTGCTAGTTATTAACCTACAGTTGCATATCCCTGACAAGCACTCTGTCACATTTTGAAAAAAGTGAGACTTGCGACACGTTCTCCAGTAAGAAAATATTTCCAAGACTATGCTTAATAAATTTTTCAAGACATGCTCCACTGATGAAGACGCGAGAGGATTATTATATAGAGATTTTCCAAAGCATTATGTTTAGAATAAGAAAACAAGATTCTTAACGAAAATGAAAAAAGGAGAAGTTATAGGGCGTGTCAATGCAGCAAACCCAATTGAAGGTAAAAAATAACTTATATTTTTTTCCTTAAAAAAATAAAGCCTTTACAGTCTCTTTTATGGCATGCTTCTCAAAAATTTATTTATTAAATTTTATCCTAACAGCTTATATTTATTTTATTATTTATTGATTAAAGGTGAGGGATACTATTTAAAACCATTGCCAAATCATGTGAGAGGCCAAAATCATTTGATGATTTGTTGGTTGTAGATGGTATACCATGCTCAACATTTATAAAGTCAGCAATGAGAAGAGGGTTACTTGAATTTAATCATAATGCCTCAAAATATATGAGTGAAGCTCTAATTGTCCAAATGCCACGAGAACTTTGAAGACTTTTTACCATTTTGTTAGTACATTGTGAACCAACAAATGTAAGGAAATTGTGGGATCACTACTTTGAAGTATCTATTTTGTTGTTTCTCTTTTGATGTAGGGGCTAATATGGTGTATTGGTAATGAAATATAGGTATCTATTTAGGAGGACCTGCGATTGTTGATACCATCTTACTTTTGTCCATTGACTCCAATATTAGAGTTGGTTCACCAGCAAAAAGTTGTTGACCTAATTAATTCACAAGTTTGGGATAAAGAATTAATATTAATTTTAGTGCAAGTGATGCTGAGTTAATCATTTTTATTTCATCAAGTTTGTAACATCTAACTGATAGATTAGGGTAGTTTTATACTAAAAATGGGGTCTATTTAATCAAATTAGGTTATAAATTAGTAATATCAATCGTAAGGTAAGGTATGATGCATAGAAGTAACAGCAGTAGCATATGGAATTCAATACGAAGCTTTAATATGCTAGTTTATTAGTCCATGTTTCTATGGAGACTGTGCTCAAATTATCTACCTACATAAGATAGATTACTACTCAAACAAGTGCATGTTGATCATATGTGCCCTATGTGTCATGGTGTTGGCAAGACTAATGTGCATCTATTTAAATCGTGTCCTTATAGCATGAGTTGTCGGGAGGCCCTTTTAATAGGAGTTAATGTATCTAAGCTCCAGGGACTAGCTTTTCCCTTCGAGGATACAATGCTTTAGTAGTTAAAGGTGGAGATTGTAATATCCAAGGTCTCCATAGCTCATCAGAGTTATAATAATACTATAAAATATAAATTTTATGAGTATAGTATCAACGACATAGTGATAGGATGAAAGAAACTCTTGTTGATGCTAAGTGCTTAAGTGTATATTTTTGTGAAATATGAATATTTATTGTATGTTTTATTGAATTAATTTTAGGCAATATGGCTTAGTTTAAGCTTATTATGATATGGGAAGGTAAGATTTAAAATGCCAAGTGAAAGGGAAGGAAAAAAGTTATGAAAAATTTTTAAGTTCGGGAAATCGTTTTTGGGTGGGCTTGTTGATGGGCTTTTGGACTCAAAGCCCAAGCCCATGGAGTGGCCGGCCCTAAGGCCTCTAATTGTGGTGGAGCTTGATCAAATTAGGGTTAGAATAAGTTAATAAGGGGTTAGGGTAAGAAGGAGTTAGAATTAGTCACCTTTGTTGACTTATGTCAACTTTAACACCTAAGCTTCCACTTTTCCATCACCATGATTATGTTCATTTTGGTGATGATGGGATTCATTATTATGATGCTTAGTCACTATACACCTAAGGGCCATCTCAACCATCCACCTTGATCAATCTTAGCCCTCCATCTTAAGCAAAAATGTGACCATTGATCTTGTAGGATTAAATCACTACCATTGATTCTATTTGTATATAAAGTGAAAATGTGTTAAACCATTTTATTTGTAACCTACACCAAAAATTGCACCCTCACCAAAGACTAAAAACCTCTCAACTTGTTCTTCAACCTAGAGCTAAATTTGGAGCATTTCAAGGTGAAATTTATTAATTAAGTGATTCCTTTCTTTTCTTAGCCTAAGTGTGATAGATTGTTAACAACTACTCCTTTTCTTTTAATTTCTATAATTGGATTTTGGTGGAATGATTTGAAGAAGAGTTAGTTTGTAATGTTAAGTGATGAAATATGAGAATGGGGGTTAAGGATTTGGGGTTTAATAGGTGAATAATAATAAGGAAAGCATGAAAAATCAATGAAGAGGAAGTTAGATAGGGGTTCGGCCAAACAAGAAATTTTAGGGGAAGTGTCCAAATTTTTTTTTAACACTATCTAAGGTTATTTGGGATGTTGAACAGTGGTTTAAAAATATAAAATTTGAATTTAGAGATTTTATTCAAAAATTGAAATTCTTGAAGGCATAATGCATGATATAAGGGAAGTGTGTAATGTGAAGTGTAGTTTGATATTTGATTGTTGTGGTAGGCTTTGCATGACATTAATTTCATCTTTGAAAGATCAATTTGAGATTTGATTGAAAAATTTTGGGTTTTCCCCAAATCATCCCAATTTGGTAAAGTTAGGGTTTATGGGAATTGAAAGAGATTAATTTCAATTAGTGAATGAATGTTGATTGTTTGAGTATTAATTTGATAAATCCATGTTGAAATTGAAGTTTGAAAATGAATTTGATAATTTTTCCTAAATCTTGGAGTTTTGAGTCACATTGGAAGTTCCAAGATTTAAACTTAAATTTTTAAGACTAATTGGTTAAATAAGCTTGTAATTGATTCAATTTGATGTTTGTGAAGTCAATTTGAAATGTGGTTGATGGAAATGATTTTTCAACTCTAATTGGAATATACCAAATTAAAGATTTTGATTTTTGAGTTTTGTTAATTCTCTTAAATGTTAGAAAATTGATTGTATTGAGTTCCATTGATAAACATAGGATTTAATTAAGGAATTAGGAAGGAAAAGGAACCTAATTGTTTTGATGAAAGGATTTGGACAAAATGGGATTTTGGAATAAAGTGATTAAATAATTAATATGTTTATGTATGTTATTGTTTAATGTATTGGGATGTGCTTTTGGTGATTAATAGTAGGAAGTTGATGTTAAGTTGAGTTTAGAATGAGATTAGCAAGTTAAAGGAGTAGAAATTAATATACAATTGTTTGGGGTGTATTTGTATAATCGAAAGGCAAAGGCATTGCTCGGGATACCGAGGAGCCTCGTTATAATCTACATTAGAACTATCGGTATAGGAGCTAAGGAGCAAGAGGTGAGTACCTAATAATATTATATTCCTTGTGCTTTAAATATAAGCATGAATGTTGAATCATTTTCCAAATTAAAATGCATTGCAATTCTTTGGCATGCATGATATGCTTTACCGATTACTGAATCAAATATCCTTTATGGCACTTAGCCAAATGAACCTTATTGCTTAATCTCATAACATGATCAATGATGGGAACTTGATTATTTATTAGTATACCATCCATTGAATCATTTCATGGATAGAGAAATAAACTGTTATAATGATATCATGTTAAACAGAATACCCCTTTGATGTGGGGCAATACATCAGACTTTGTGCACAATGATAATGAACCCATGGATAGGGTAAAGATTATCCGAACCTTAGCTGGGAAGAGTTTAAGGTCCCCAGTACATACGACCTGATCAGTTGTATGTGTGACTAGGAATGTGGGAGTGAGCAAGGCGTATGCCGCCACTCGATTGATTATGGCAGAAACACACCGTTTCCAAGAAAGAAAATATTCTACTAAAAATACAATATTTATTATATATGGAAAAGTATTCCATAAGAATAACTCTCGACTCGTTTTATTTTATTGCTATAAGAAATTATCATTAAACCACCTACCATTTGTTTATTTTATATAATATTATTTTGTACTCACTGAGCTTGTCTCACCCCATAGTTGTTATTTATTTTCAGGACCAGTTGATAGTTCGGCAAGGTAAATTCCAAGTTCTACATCATCGCTTGGAAGTTGCATTGCTAGTTTTGGTATCATAATGTACATATTATGTTGTATTTTGGAGGTTTCACTCTAGAGCTCCATGTTTTGTTAAAATCTGTAATAATAGTATAACTTAGAATACTACTAGTATGTGTGGTTGGATATTTTCTTAGTACAGTTCAGATACATAAGTAATACTCATCTGAATTGAAACTAGATCACTGGAAAATGGGATTCAAAAGCAATAAGCATGAAAATGAATTTAAACGATAAATGACTATTATATAAGTAACTAACACGGTAATCCGTAATAAGGAATAAAAAGTGTGGCTACAATCTTGGGTCAAGGATAACGTGATAGTAACAGCTTATAAGTTATAGGTTGTTCTACGAGTTTAGGTGATCTTACGTCTCCATATATCCTAGGACAATCATGGCTCAAAGATGGGTCATGACAGAGATACTGTCAGAGAACTCCATGAGGTTGAAACTTGCCTACTATTCCAACCCAAATAAAGGTGATGTCTCACTACTGCCAATACAAATTGTGTTGACTTTTCTTCATTGACTCTAACTACCAACACTTATTTCATCTTTATTTTTTTAATATCCTCTTTCCTTGTTCGAGTGGCAAGGCCTGGTTCACATCATCTTGGTGGGATGTGCCACGCCACTTTCCTTTTTATTCACCAATAGTGATGGATGGAGATTGTTTGAAAAGGCAGCCCAGTCGCCCCTCGCCCTAACCATCTACCCACTTGTGCTTGTAGCTCAATTCTGACATAAGGTGCTTATTAAATCAAAAAAGTACTTGAATTCTTTTGGATAGCGAAGCACATTAAAATTCAGTTACATGGATAGAATAGGTGTTTAATCTTTTAAGCAAGGAGAAGAATGAACTGTTTGTTGCATTATTAGATCACATCTGGGGGAGTAGAAATAAGAAAGTGTGGGATGATGAGTTGCAGTCGCCTTAGTTGATGGTTTCAAAAGCTGCGAATGGTTTATTTGAATACCATAAGGCAAAGGTGAGAGATCTTGATAATACAAATCAAGTAATATGCATCACATCAAGGTATGCTAGTAAATGACTCATACTAGTAGTAGGAGAGCTAAAAATGAATGTGGATGTTGTATTTTGTTCAACATTAAGGAAAGGTGCAGTTAGGGTAGTAATTTGAAATAATTTGGATGAGGTTATGGTAGCAATGTCTTCGCCTTTTAAAAAGGTTAAGCAAACCTTTAATTAGTTGGGATAATAGCTATGCGAGAATCTTTAAGTTGGATGCGTCAATCAGTCTAGTTCTGCTCGTTGGTTAAATATGATTGCATAGCTCTAGTTCAAAAGGTGTCTAGCTCAAGTACGAGTTCAACTTAGCATGAATTTCTCCTTGATGATATTAGGAATTTGTTAGCTATGGATATTCAGCTCTATCATTTGAGAAGGACTACTAATGGTGTTGTTTATGTTATGGCAGTTGCAGCAAGAGGTAGCAATAAGAAAGCCTTATCGGTCAATTCTATACCTATGTATGCTCTTGCAGCTTACAATTTAGATATTAATTATTCTCGTGAAAGAAATTTACTTTTCAAAAAAAAATTATAATTTTTATAAGATTTTAAGTTTTTAACTCTTAACTTTTTAATTTATATAACACTTCAATTTTAAAATTTGAAAATATAATACACTTCAATTCTTAAATTATTATTATATTACAAAGTATTTTAACCAAATTTTATATTTATAATTGAAATTAGTCTAAAAACCAAAAATACTATGCTAAAAAAAACCAAAAGTACTAATGTTATAACTGCATGAAATCAAAATATTAATTACTATCTAAAGTACTGTAATTAGTGTTTTATATCGGAATAATGATCAAACCGTTCATGTCATTAATTCATAGTTTAACCGGTCAGACTAATTGAATCGATAGTTCGACCTATTGGATAAAATCCTTCATTTCTTCTTTTTTCTTTTCATTTTTTGTCATTTTATAAATGATTCCCATTAAAGTCTAATGGTCAAAACAAACTAAAAACCAGTCAAAAAATGAATATTTAATGAGAATTTTAATTTTTAGTGACCAAATAAAACTCATAAACAATTTCAATTTAACTGATTGAAGCATATGGTTGAACCAATCGGTTTAGTAAGATTTTCATGATTTAGAAAATTTTATTACTTTTAATTTTATTTTTTTAATTAAAAAAAAAATTGGTTAATTAAAAATTTTAAAATAATCAATATACTGAAGCCATTTTTACAATTATAACATCTCCAATAGGAGTCCCATTAAAACCAAGTAGAAAAACAAAAACGTCAAAATTAATCAAATCAAAGAAAAGCTATTGCAATATGGAAAGCGACAGCGCAGCAGCAGCAGCAACCGTCATGTGAAAAACATTATCGGTGTGACATGGTAATTTTACTAAATGCCAAGGCTGCTTTCACTGTGTTGTTACCGTAGACTTGCGCAATCACACTGGAGACGTAATGGATGGACTGGTGAATTTTGCAATTTTCATTTGTCTTTTATTATCATAAATCGAAAACTGAAAATTGAAACTAAATTTTTTATTATATATCCATTTTCTATCTCTGTGTACTGTATTTATACCTTTCAAAAAAAAGCACGAAATGAGACATATATAATTTTTAATTTATAATACAATTTTAGTGAGAATAGTATTATATAACACTACTTCCATTTCAAAATATCAATGATTTAAAATTTTTGGCATAAGATTAAAAAATATTAAATTATTATAATTTTAAGGTAAAAAATTAAAATATAAAAATAATTAATATAAATATTTAGCGAATGACTAAATACAGGTAAAATTAAAAAAAATTACTTTTTTAAAATACTAAAACAATAAATATTTTATAAAGAAAAAAAATTTAAATGATAAATATTTTGAAATGAATGAAGTATAAAAGTTAATTTTTATTTAATATTTATGTTAAGATATTAGTGGTTGACATAGAATTGAATGTTTTAGAGTTAATGGTATTGTAATTATAAGTGTTGATTTCGGTTATAATTTTAAATTATTAAATATTATTAAAATTTAAAATAGTTATAGCTAATTTTAGTGTATGTTTGATTTTCTTATAAATTAAAATTTGATTTTTAGCAAATAATTAATTTTTTAATATATGAATTAAACGTGAAAATATACTCTTAAACTTATTTGAAGGCGTAATTTAACTTTAATTATAGTGTAAATTGGCTCGAAAATGCTTTAATTGACTTAAAAAATTAAAAAACATTGTAATTATTTTTTTTCTTAGTTTCTCATTAAATTTAACAAGGACATATATTTTCCATAAAAGTCAAACTATAATCATTATTTCTAATATAAATAATACTCTTCTAGTCTTAAATTGAGTGTTCAGTTTGAATTAGATAATGGTAATAAAAAGAATTATCTAATTGTGATATTATTTCTGATTTACCAACTTTACCCTTAATTATTTATTATGTTATATATTACAAATTTCAAATTACAATAATGTAAGACTGTTACTATCACCTATATTCAAACTCTCCACATCGATAAAGACCAATACAAAAAGGGCTCGAGATAGTGATAATTTACCATCTGCCACAGTTCCATATGGTCCCCAATTTCTCATTCCCTCGTAACAGCGACCTCCTAATTCATGCGAACACGAAAGGACTTGAAAAAACAAAAAATAAAATAAAAAAAGTTTTTAGCTGAAGATAACTGAAATTTACAAGTGCGACCATGCCATGTGGACGGACACGTCTACATACGACCTCCACGTGCGATCACGCTTTCCCAACAAGACTCGGGCTTTTGTGACACCGTTCAATAAAGTCATAACACGCTAACAAAGTCCAAAGACAGAAAAGAAGAGAGTGCACCTATCGCGTATGAGATCTTATTAACAGGGACATAGACCAGCCAAACTGAGTTGAATTTTGGAATAATAAAACTCAAATTTTAGTTCAAACTTGAGCTGAATTTTAAATAGTTCAATTTTAATATTGAATTCGAGCTCAAATTTAATCAAGTCGAATTTGAATTTAAATGAGTAAAATATTAATTAAAACAAATCGAAATGATACAGTACCAAGCGCGAAATCGATTCGACTCAATTAAATTTATTTAGACTTCATTAAACTCGACTTGATTATTAATGTATAGAGTAGTAAACATATAAAAACTCAATTAAACTTATTTAGCTTCGATTCGACTCGTTTAAACTTATTAATAATAAATAAAAGGTAAAATGGTAAATATATAAATACTTGATTAAACTCGCGAGTAATATAGAGTTTAAACTCAAGCTCGACTCAACTTACATCAAGTTAATTTTGAGTAATTTTCAAGTCGTTCTCGAATAGATTGCGAGGAAATTTGAATAATTTACATCCCTAATTATTAGATAGTATTTAATAAAATTGAAAATCAAGTAACGAAAATTTAAGTACTAAATTTTAAATTTTAAATAAAATAAATAATATATTTTTTAAGTTGTAAAAGTATTTAAAAATTTAATCACTTATTGTAAATTTTTATTTACCATTTAAGTATTTTTTACTTAATTAAAACTTTGAAAATATGTATCATCAAACAATTCAAAATGATTAAATATTAAAAATTTTAATTTAATATATGGAATGGTTATTAAACATCACTTTACTTTTTAAGTATTCACAAACGAAGAATTTAAACTTGCTTGAGCAATACATGATTACAATTATATTACATTTATAAATACATTGTACACAATGCATATATATATATATATATATATATATATATATATGCGATTTTTTTTTAAATATATATACACACAAATATATATATAAAAATAAAAAAAAAAAGACACATACATAATTTATATTTATAATAATTTAAAAAACGCTAATACTTATATTCTGCGCAGATGCTTTATATTATCAATACAAAAGGCCAAAATATCAAACTCAAATCTCTAAATAGATATGGGATTTAAACGATAGAAATGCGTTATTTGTACGTACTACTATGCCTAGCCTTAGCCTGCATGAGACTCTACCATCATGTTTTAGGATCAAATGGTAGTTGAAACTGCTAACTAGTTAATTACCCTTACACTGGCATAAAATTACAGAAATAACAAGTGTATTTAAATTTCCATATTGGAAGAATCAGCAGCATCATGTCTTGGATCTTGTGCCTTCCTCTCCATTTTACCTTCTATTCTCTCTCTTCCTGCTCTCTTATTCCGATATGCCTCGAAGAACTGTTTGTTCTCTTTCTCCAATTCATTCCAAACTAATAACCATAACCAACACCATGATCATCAAATTTTATAGCCTCAATATCTCACATAATAGCAATATCCGAAATCAAGAGATCATCTTACAATTTGTTATGATCTCAATATTTTAAGATACTCATACATACTCTGTTTGGTATCGAAATTGAAACTGTTTTGTACTTTTGAAATTTTATTTAATCATTTTAAAAATACTATAATTAAAACATGTAAAATTTATCTTAACAAACAATACTAAATATAGACAAATTTGCAAGAAACTTGCTCATAATTAATAAGATTAATACTATGATCATCATGTGAGGGGGAAGAAGAAAGAAAAAGAGAGTATATAACCTGTGGAAGTGATGACAGGTTTGATGTTGGCATGCTTGGAAAGAGCTTCCATGCACTCTTCTTTGCTCATGTTGAATATTATGCACTCTTCTATTAGATGGTGCACCTGCCATATATATGTATATTTCACTTCTATTATAATCAAATGATTCAAATATCAAATTACTCATCAATAAACATAGAATATAATACGTACCATATGGATATAAGAAGCTGAAGAGTCGTCCCCCATATCTTTGCCTCTACTTACTAACTAGTTACAGTTAAAAAGATTATTCAAAAGGAAGCTACTATAGATATAATTTAGAACCAAAAAGAGAAAATATACATAGGCGAGAAGAGGAAGAAAAAGAAGAAGAGATCAAGGAAGCAACTAGATCAAGAAAAGCCAAATTTGGTGGAATATATATAATAATAAATGAAATTATTATTACAAAGTGGAGAATTTGTGGGCACCTGTTAGAAAGTAGAATCACTGTTATTATTATTATTATTTTAATAATAATAATTAATAAAAAACCAAAATATAAACAAAAGAAAAAAAAAGCGGAAAGCTATAATAATGACATCATGGTAATAAGTGGGGCCAAATGTCCCACGTGGGAAGAGGATGATGATTGGTGGAGAGAGGATTAGAGGAGATTTTGTAAGCAGTCTTTATTTGTCTTCTTACGTGGCCATTAAGCCATCCTCCACGTGATATGTGGGCTCCATGAAACTCCAAATACTTTCCCCTTTTTAACTATTGTCAAAACCACTCTCTTTCAGTATCTCTCAATCCCCCACATATGGTAATATGCGGGCCTGGACCTTAACTTTGACCCGTGAATTGTACTACCGGGCCGGGCTTTAGGGATTAACGTTTGCCCTGTCTAGCCATATATGTGGCTTTAATTAGTACTGATTTCATATAATCGAATATTTCTTTTTTCCAGGAAACTAGCCACGGATTCAATAATTCAGGCTTTGTGCGATTTTGATTGCATATATTTTCTTTTTATTTTACTTGTATTTTGTTAAAATGTATTAGCATATGTAAACTATTATTATTAATTTTTTATTAAATTTAATTATTACCTTTTCAATAATTTTGAGTATTAATATAAAAAAAATATATATGTAAGTCATCTAAAAAACAATAAAAACATATTAATATATTGATCTATATAAAATTTTAATTGAGTCTATATGAATTTTAATTTTGAATTTTCTAAATAATTTTTGAACTCAACTTTTAAAAGATAATAAATTTGATATTGGAGTTAAATACCTAGGAATTATTGGTTAGAAGTATTTTTTTTATTTAATGTATATTGTTTACTGTAATTTTTTATTTTATTTGAAATTCATGGCTTATATAAATAGTAATAAATATTAATTATATTGTGGAAGTAAACTAATTAATTGTAAGTAGTTGTATATACACAATGTATACCAAATAATATCAAATATATATCAGTTCCTGGTATAGTATATTTTGTTTTTAAAAAAGTTAAATAATAAAGTATCAGAGACCATTACATATTATGTATATCAAATTATATTAAATGTATACCATTTCCTAATATACTTTGTTTTTGTTTTTTTGTTTTTTAAATCTAATTATCAAGAATCATATACCATTTATATATGCAATGTATACCAAATTCTTTTGTATACTAAAAAAATACTAAATTTTATGATAATATATGCTGTTTAATTTGCTATCATTAGGTCTTTCTTTCTTTCTTTTTTTTTTTTTTTTTTATAAGAGATTAGTATTTCTAATTTATATTATATGTTATAAATTGAATCTAAATACTTTATAATCTATTGCTTGCTTTGATCTAATGAGCTAGTTTTTGTAAATTCATATAATGTGCAAATAGTATTAGATACGGATTGTATACTAAAAAATATTAAATTTTAAGATAATGTATATTGTTTGTGCGATTTGTTCATTCTTGTTTTTTTGTAAGAGATTCATGTTTCTAATTTATATTATATAATGTAAATTGAATTTAGATACTTTGTAATATACAATTATTTGCTTTGATTGAAGAAGATAGTTTTTATAAATTTATATTGTGTATAAATAGTATTAGATATTGATTATACACTAAAAATTACAAAATTTTATGATTATATATACTATTTGCTGTTATTTATTCATTTTTTTCATTTATAATAGATTAATATTTTTAATTTATATCATATGCTAGTCCTAGCAAATAATGTTTGTAAATGTTTTCCTAAGCTTTTTCAACATATGTCATATGCAGTGACTTGCTTTTTTTTTTATTATTATTATTATTATTTTAGGAGAAATAATTGTTTCAAATACTCAACATATACAAATAACGTTATATACTACTATGATACTGATTCAATCAGAAACAATTTGGAAGTTCTTTTTAGAGGATCCATTGATTCAATAGTTGGTTGGTTCAAGTATGCATACTTGCTTTTAGTTCACATGCAAATGTTAATTAAAAGATATGTTTAGAGAATAAAATTTTAATTTGTACGAATGAAATATAAAATTTAGGAATTTTTAATTTTTTAAAATTTTATTTATCTTTTTCTCTTAAAAATATTATCAAGTTTTATAATTAATTAAAATTAAACTTTAATTCAAAGTGGATCCTACAATATATGGTATTAGAGAAAAATATTTTTTTAATTTATAATTATATGTTAATAATTAAATATTAATAATATTAATGAATTTAGCATTTAAGTTTCAAATAGACAAAATACAAAGTAGTGTAAAAAAATATTAATGAATTTAGCATTTCAGTTTCTACAAACATGAGTGGTAATAGTGGCAGCAGTTACAAGATTAAAATATATATGTTGCTTCCTAAACAAAGAATAAGAAGATTAAATTTGTACAAAAAAAAAAAAAAAAACTGAAATTTGTACTCGTTTGGTAATTTTTAAAAATTTTTGATTTGTTTGTGTAAAAATCTCTATGATATACACATGCGCTTATAAATAAATGAAAGATAGTAAATGGTACATTTCACATTTAACTTAAATGCATAAAACTATTTGATATACACATGGGTTTATAAACGAAGATAGTACATTTGATAGCTGAGTTAAATACGTACAGGCTATAGGCTTATAAATGAAGAATAATGTATTTGATATCTGAGTTTTATATGTATATTTTGGGCAAAACAATCATTAAGTTTTTGAATTTTTATAGATTTGAGTTCCAAAAAATTTATTTGTCCACATAAAATCTTCAAATTTTTATTTTTTTTTCACACATTGAAAGACTTTTAAGAGTGCTGCTAATACGGTTGAGTTTCACAGGCATTAAAATCACATACTAAGGATTTAATATAGACAAATAAATCTTTAAGGGCTCAGTAATAAATATGTTAAAATTTAAAGATTTAAGGATGCATTTTGCCTAAGTGTTGCTTGTTTATCAAGAATTATATTTTAAAAAATGACAGTTTATATTCATTTCATTAAAAAATGACAATTGGATATTTTATTAAATATTTATTATATGTGAATTAATTTACTCTTATTAAAATAATTGACTATATGTCAAGTAATTTTCTATTGGAATTATATTCAATCATTCATGATTAATCAATTTTAAATTTATTTAAAAAAAAATTAAAGCCAAGAGTCAAATTTTATTTTAAGTATTAATATTAAGCCATTATGTCACTTTAACCATTTCAATGGCAGAAATGACAAGATATATACATATATATATATATATGGAAGAGGAGAGAGAAATACATTTACGTAAGAGCTTATCGCTAAATTCTTTTTAATTATATATTTATAAGGGGCAATATTATTTACTAATTAAACAATATAATTATCTAATTATATTTAATTTAAATAATAAATAATGAATTCAATTGGAATAAGAAAATAAGAAAATAATTATATGTAATATCTAATTATAATTAATTTAAATAAAGAAAAATGAATTCAATTAGAATAAGAAAAAAAATAAAACAATTATTATTTAATATATAATTAATTATTTTTAATATCTAATTGTATTTAATTTAAATAACAAAAATAATGAATTCAATTAGAATAAAAAAAGAATAAAATAATTATTATTTAATATATAGTTAATTATAATTAATTCAAATAAAAAAAAGAATAATTTTTATTTTTTAATGTTTTTTCAAATATTTAAAAGTTAGAGAAATTTTTTTGATTTTGATTATTCGAATATTAACAAGTAAGAAAATTTCTAATTTGACTTTCATTTTGTAAATTATTAATTTGTCTCATTATAAATTTTAAAATTAGTTATTTTAACCATTAGTAATATTTTGCAGATTAGAAAAATTATTTTTAGTTATATAAGAAAACGAAAAAAAAAAAAAAGATGAACTAATTGAGAGTTTATTTAACAACAATGAACAAAATCTTATGATTTTATTATCAAATGTCAAAATTTCTATTTATAATACTATATTTTTTTTTTAAAAATTAATTTATTTAAGATTTTATAAATATTTAAATTTACTTAAAATTTTAATTACGGAAAAAATTTATTAATCATTCTTAAAAATAAATTACATAGGAAATCAAAATTACAAAATTTTTAATTTAATGATTATATGTCACTGTTATTATTTATGCTATTATATTTAAAATATTTACAAGTATTCATGTGATATAATAATTAAATAGATATTTTTTAGACTTATGACATAATAAGATATCATGTGATAAATCAATTGCATAAAATTAATATTGAATTAATATTAATATTAAATTTATAAAAGCATGTTAGAAAATATTGTTATTAATTTTCTGGACGAATAGAAATTAAATTATAATGTGTCTAAAAGATTAAAGTTTATCAAAATTAATAAAAATATATAACCTACATTAAAATTATGAGAAGACAATAGATATACCAAATATTAATACGACTTTAACAAGGAAAAAGTACAAATTTAAAATAAATATTTATATTTCTAATGAGTTGTAATGGAGATCAATATGCAAAATATGTTATATATATATATATATATATATATATATATATATATATATATATATATATATATATATATATATATATATATATATATATATATATATCCAAAAAATGACAATATATTTGTGTGGGGTTATGTTAGTTGTCGAACCAAAACTAACCTGGTTGACAAATAAATTTGCTTTTTTTCACTTCATCCACGAAAGTTTTGAATTTAACAACGGATCACAATTGCAAATTCCTAATTAATATAAATAGGGATGATTTATTTCTATGAGATTATAGTGTTGTCTCATTAAATGACTTTTTTTTAGAGACTCAATCTTGAGTGAAATAAATACCATGTCTTATATCTTTTTCAATAAAATCATCACACGGTAAATCAATAAAGCTCAAAGTGATCTCTCTTTTCCTTTCAAATTTACCTATTATGGTAACTCTTCCTCGCCAGGTTTGAGCAAAATAGTAGAGCAAGTACAAGTATTAGTAACATAGCAAAAATATATTTTTCATCATTAATATGTTTGCTCGCTAAATACTTTTCGAGAAATCTCCTCCAAATCACTGGTATAGCTATTGAAATTATGAGTATCGACATGTAGGTTATAGATCTAAGTAGTAGTATCAGGTCTTTTAGTTATTATTCTTGAGAAATGACTGGGTCTGGCCTATTTATTGAAAGCATTAAATGATTTTTTAAGGGTCATATTTGTTATAAATAAAATGGAGAAAAACAAGAATAAAGAATATAGAGAAGAGAATAGTTTTTCTAGTTGTTCCATTCAATAGAATTAAGCCCTTTATATAGAGTACAAAAGAGAAAGAAATAGGAAGCTTTTCCAATAAGAAAAATATAAGAAATAGGAAGTTTTTCCAATAAGGAAAATACAATCAATACTAATATGGAAACTAGAATATTCATGTATATGAAAAGACATCAATCAAATCTTATAATATATCATAACACTCCCCCTTGATGTCTTTTACAAAGAATATGCCTCGTTAAAACCTTACTAAGGAAAAACCCTGTGGGAAAAAAAAATCTTAGTGAAGAAAAAAGAGTACATAATTCTTGTAGGGATTTATGCTATAACACTGCCTCGTTAAAAATCTTGCCAGGAAAATCCAATGGGACAAAACCTAGGCTAAGGAAAAAAGAGTACAGTGCATTAAAATCTCTCCCTCATGAAAATATGATTTCTATCAAATATCTCTTAGCTGACGCATGCTAATTTTGTTGACTAACTTTTCAAATGTGATTGTAAGGAGTGCCTTTATAAACAAATCTGCTAAGTTGTCAAATCATATACTTAATGATGTTTAAGTAATATCCACATATAATAATTTATTTGTAGTACTCCCTTAGAATATTACTTGCGCTATGAATATAACTCGTTAAAAACCTTATTAGAAAACCCAGTGGGAAAAACATATTTAAGGAAAAGAGTATATTTCATGCGCTATTTTTTCATTGCACAGATTGCCTCATTAAAACCTTTGTCCAAGAAAACCCTGTGGGATAAAAACTTGACTAAGGAAAAAGAGTACAATCATATACTAATTCGCTCCTCCTGATGATGACAGATTTTAACACGGCGTATACTAATTGATGAAATGATGTCGTTTAAATACCACATTAGGTAAAAACTTAGTACATAAGTCTATTAAATTGTCACTCAAGCGAATTTGGTGGATATCTCTTCTAGAGCTTATGTATATACAAGAATTTGGGTGAAGTTTATGTCTACTTCGTTACCCTTAATATAACTACCTTTAATTTGTGCAATACAAATTGTCTTATTCTCAAAATACAATGAGAGTATCTTTTAGTGAGGTACTTCAGGACCATAAAAATCTTTATAAAATTGCAGTACCACTATAAGTGAATACATAGCCAGTCTAAAATCTACCATTATAGAGACTAAGCAAATAACCAATATTCGCATGTAGACCAATTTCAAATATGAATTATAATATTAATAGTATATTGAAGATAACTTTTTACACCATTTTAATATCTCTTTGTAAGTGCAAAGCTATACCTAGCTAGAAATTTTTCTTGCAAATGCAATATCAGGCCTGATGCAATTTGCAAGACACAAGAGTGCCCTATAGCACTTATATATGGTACTTCAAAACCAAACAACTCTTTATTATCTTTTTTAGGTCTAAAAGGGTCTCTCTTCACTTCTAGTGAGCGGACCACCTATTGGTGTACTTGAGGGAGAAGATTTATCCATGCAAAAATTGTTTAAATATCTTTTCCACATAAGTATACTGGTGTATTAGGACTCCTTAATAATCGGTCTGCAGGCCGATAGAAAATTTCATTTCCTTTAAATTTTTCATCTCAAACTCACTTTTCAAACAGGTACATACTTATTTGAGTTCATTAGGAGTCACATTGATATTTAAATAAACTTATACTGCAATAATAACATATACCATTCTATGGTCTTTTATGAATACAAATGGATATAGTGTATTATTCACATATTTTTTTTTCAATAAGAATTTACTCAAAACAATCATACCACATGTCCATATTGCTTTAATCCATACATAGATTTTTGCAATTTGATAAAATATATGTCACATATTTAATGTGTATTCATTTATGATATACTTAGTCCTTCTGAGACTCTTATTACTTTCATAAAGTATACAATAAGCCTTTCATTAACTGCCATATTAATTAACTATCGAAACATGATCATTTTCATAATAAGAGAATTATTTTTCTCATAATCAATGATAGAACGAGTCTAGCTCTACTTTAATTGCCTCATTCCATGATGATCAATCATGTTTATGCTAATATTCAGTTATACTTATAGATTATGGATCCATATTTTCTCTTGTAACAGCAAAAACTACTGTTGAGGCAAATTCATCGTCGACAATAATTAAATTTCTATCAACTCTTTCTTATATCACAAAATAATTGAGATCTCATAGTCTTCATTTATATGATCATCAACTCCAGAAGCCATATCTAGAGGATTTAATTGTTCCGTTATCTCAGTCTGTGTCTCATAATTAGCTATAGCTCTTTGACTAAAATCTTCCTCTTCAGGAGGTTTCTCTTCAGGAGATTTTATGAGTAGCGTTACTTTTCTTTTCCGCGGATTTTTGTCTTTAGTTCCAATTTACTATCCACGCTTCTAGCGTGTAGTGAGATTGATTGATTTTCTATTTGCAATTGGAATCACAACCCTTGCTAGGGTATTAGCAGTTGTAATATGAGACTTTGTCACTCTTTTAGCATCTATAAATGCATTTGGCAGTTAAGTTGCAATTTATTGCAACTGTATTATTTTGTGAACTTCTGGTTCACTCTAACTTGTATATAGATCATAATTATTTAAAGGGTTTTCCTTCTAATAAATTTCTCGACATTCTTTAGCACTGCAGGTGCTTTTCCTCCTCCTAATGTCGAAAAATATGCCTCATCAAAATAAATTCATAGTCTCTTTTGTGGACCCATTATCGCACATTTAGATAGATTTAATATATTCATGGAACAAAAAAAAATTTATGACTCATGTCCTTATACAAGTTTCAAGGGAGAGTATATATGATGTACATAATGGCATTCATGCTAAACTTTCAAGGTTTAATTATTGAACTATAAGTTCAATACTTGAACTGCAGGTTCAACGCAATATATTGTGCATGTATATTAGGGATAAAACAGTAATTAAATAACTCATTATAATACACAACTTATAAAATCCTTGCAAATTACTCCTTCAAGGAGTTTACATCAAATCATCAATATTGAATTGAGTTGTGTCCTCTATATGGACGGTTTCTCTTTCAGAATCTCATGATTTACCAAATGATTTATAGTATTCACTTCAAAGAATACAGTTGTACTAGTGGGCATTATTTGATGATTTCTTATTAGCAATTATTTTTTTAAAATTCTCATTATCTACCAAATGATTTATAGTATTCACTTCAAGGAATACAGTTGTACTAGTGGGCATTGTTTAATGATTTCTTATTAACAATTATTCTTTGTAACCACTACAAAAATAATATTTGTAAATTTTCACTTTTTATATTGCTACTACAGGAGCATGTAACTTTACTACCGCACAATTTCAGCTGTGAAGTAATTTTAAACATGGGTAAATTATATTCTTAAATAGACTTCAAGTCTTGTAGGTGTAAGTTTAACCAATCATATTGAGTTTATGGTAGTACCACATATTTCAAGTGATTATATCTATCTTTAAAACTCTTCTAGAAAATATAAAAATCATTAATAGTAAGATATTCAACCTGTAAATCCTCACTTAAATGAGATTTAAGTAGATAATAGCTTTTGCTTTTGCTAGCATCTAAATGCATTTCATTATCAACAACTCACGTCAAAAATTATTTCCATTAAATTCAAGAGCATATAAAAATTATCAACCAAACTTTAATTCACTATACTTCACTTTATTTAAATAACTCAATTTGCATATATTTAAAATATATCTAAATAGACCAATTAGAAAATAAATTAATATTAATTTTAATAAACATTAAATTCATAATTTATCCTACCAAGGAAAGGTAAGCACTAATTATGCTTCTCTATAGCAACATAAATCCAACAATGTATGCAATCCGGAAATAAATTCATCAATTCATAAATTAACAAAACCATGTTACTTATATAATTTATATTTATCTCATCTCACATTTAAATCTCTAATTGTTTTCACATCTAATACACATTGACATAAGTAAATTCAAAATATATATAACACACACAACTTTCTTGTAGGCTATTCAAGTAACAAATATATATATATATATATATGTATGAGACATGTATTGTCCATAAAATAAATTTTGAGTTGATATGCTAAGATCGAAGGATATGTAATAATATATACACTAGTAGAATCAATCTCAATTTAATGAATCAAGCAAACCTATTAATATGAAGGCAAGATCACCATTTTCCCATAAAGCAAGTCAATCAATAAATGAATAATTTAGGGTCGGATTTTATGCCAAAAAAATTATAAGTTATGACTTTAAAACTATGCATAAAATGTGTTGTTATAATTGATAACCAATTAAAAGTTGCAATTTGGTTGGTAAATCAAATAGGCCATACCCATCATTCCAATACATATAAACAACAATGAAACATCCAAAACAGAAAAATCAAAGCAAAAGGGTTTACCTTAATATTGTGGCCATACGCAGGTATTTTATTGATATCCAATTTATTCAATATGTGTAACTTAAATCAAATTTATTAGTTATTCAGGAACATAAAATATCAATTTTTCAAGGATGTCTATTTTATTTATTTGATTACTCGAAGGAGTGATACTAGTATAAATAATTCTTACTCATAATGTCGAGGCCCATCAATTAACATTGTCTAATATAAAATCATAATAAAATCAGTCTTTTAAAGACTTGTAGACAATGCATTTAGTTCTTCAGGAATATTTAATGATTCTTTAATGAATTTGTTTACTTTAATAAGTTTTTCAGGAACTATATAGAATATCAGTTCTTTAGGAACTGAAGAGAATATCAGTTTTTCAAAAACTGTAGAGAATACCAATTCTTCAAGAACTATAAGGAATACCAGTTTTTCAAGAACTGTAATTATTATTAGTTCTTCAGGAACTCATAGCTTAGTTATTTATTTAATTAGTTCTTCATGAATTATAAATAATACTAGTTCTTCAGGAACTAGAATTTAAAATATAATACTAATTCTCTATAAACTCATAGTTTAGTTATTTATTTAATTAGTTTTTTAGAAACTATAAATAATAATAGTTCTTCAGGAACTAGTATTTAAAATATAATGCTAGTTTTTCATGAACTAGAATTTAATTAAACAATTATTAAATAGTATATCAAATCTTTATAAATCTAAAAAAAATGATTTGAAATAAATGATTGTAAGAGAGAAGAAAAAAAAATGATTTCTTCAAATTAATTAGCCCAATATGTTCAAACGATTTCTTAAAAAAAAATGATTTAGTTTTTTTTCTTAAAAAAAAAATATTTGATACATAAATATTAATAATAATAGTAATTAATTAGATAAAAATTATTTACCATAAATTTTGAATTTTATTTTTTCAAATTTTTCGCCTTAGCTGGGTTGTAGTAAACCACAAGCTATCCAAAATTATGAACAATATTGTAGAACGATTCGTACTGATAACGTGTTATAAATAAAATGGAGAAGAATATGAATAAAGAATATAGAGAAGAAAATAGTTTTTCTAATTGTTCCATTCAATAGAATTAAACCTTTTATATAGAGTACAGAAAAGAAAGAAATAGGAAACTTTTCCAATAAGAAAAATACAAGAAATAGGAAGTTTTTCCAATAAGAAAAATACAATCAATGCTAATATGGAAACTATAATATTCATGTATATGAAAAGATATCAATCAAATCTTATAATATATCATAACAATATTTAATAATTTTTAGTACGATATTTATTTAGATAACTAATAAATATAATTAAAAAATGTAAACTTGTAAATATAAAAAGTGAATAAATAAATATAGACAGTGAATTAAAATATAATAAATTAATTAATATACAAATATAAAAATAAAAATAGAAAAGTGAATAAATATATACGAAAAGGGAACCATTTATAATATTAAAATTATATATTTTAAAGTGTAATTATAAAATATAAATAAATAGATAAAAATAATTTTTTTAAAGACATTACTTTTATTTAACGTGGACCTAACAGCTTAAAAAAATAGAATTTCAAATAAAAGTTCAAATTAACTATTTCTTTTTTAATTCATCTCATCAAACTAAACTTATGGTCAAATTCACTTTTATTTTCAAGGCGATTACATTCATTATTTTTAATAAAAAGAATAAAAAGTCGATTTTTATATTTTAAACAACAAATTATATTTTGATAAAGAGTAAAAATTATTTTGACAATCCAAAAATTATTAAAATTTTACAAAATGTTATTTTTCTCAACTTTCCTAATCACTAATGATTTTTAGGAATTTTTTCATGATTAAGAAAAAAGTTATTTTTAAAATTATTTAATCATTTTATTAAAATTATTTAATCATATATATTTTATTTTTTGATAAAAATTGAATTGAAAATATAAATTCAGGAATGAATTTACCATAAATTTAATTTAATATTTGATAGTATGATTTTTTTTTAAAAAGATGGAAGTTAATTTCAATTTTCATCCAAGAAAACAAAATTGTTAGTGGCAGGACTCATCAGTCAGTCACTAGTGGAAAGATGCAAAGGTTTAACCTTAAAAAAATGGACATCAGAAAATAAAATTAAAACTTGTCTCTTCTACCTAATAATTAATTTAAGAATGGTTTCTAAAGTGTACAAAACTAAATAATCCTTGTTAAAATTTGTTCAAAGTAATTTAAAAAGCTTTCTTCAGTCCAGAAAAGGCATTACATTCGTATTAGGGATATGAGCAATTGGTATGAGTTACCTTATCTTAGCCATGATATTATGAATTTGTGATGTCATATGACTATCAAGTTGAATTAATTTTTAAGTAAAATGTATTCTAAAGCCACTGAATTTTCATATATTTGTTTATTGAATCCTTAAGATTTATTTGTCCATATCAAGTTCTCATTACGCACTCTTGACACGTGTAAATCTCAATCTTGTTGCCCACTATCTAAAAGTCCTCTAACATGTGAAAAAATAAAAGTTTGAGGGTTTGATGTGGATAAATAAATTTTTAGTGAGGTTTAATAAACAAATTTGTGAAAATTCAGAAGTTTAAAAATGTGTCTTGCCATATTTTTAAATCATTAAATTATTTCATATTTATTCAATATGGGGTCACTTCCCATCACACCCCCAAGTTTTAATTATGAGTTTGGTGGGAGATATATATAGAAAAGAGAAAGTTATTTTTATTATATAGTATATTATTTAAATTTTGATGTAATAAAGAAAATATAACCAACTAAAAAATTTTCAATATGATCAACAAATTTTTTTTTTAACAGAATTTACTCAAAAATTTAGTGACAATAATGATATTTTGCTAAAAATTTAGAATTAATATGTGATTTATTGGTATAAATTGAAATTCATAAACAAAATTAAAGTATATTTAATGACTATAGGCAAAATTAAACTTTAAAATCTTAAAAAAGATTTCACATACGGCAATTTATTTCTTTTGAGATGGATGAGCTGAATTTTTAAAAAATTTAACATTTTTTAAGTTCGCACTAGACAAATCAACATTGTGATTTACAAACCATATGTCATTTTTAAAATCATTATATTCCTATTATGATAATTAATTTGAGCAATAATTATAAATTTAATGACTGAATTTTATTATATTTTTATTTCAACTTCTTAGCTTTAATTTTCATCAATCAAATGTCTAAATTGATAATTTTTTTTTCATTTAGGTGCATTGGCCGATATTTTTCACCGGATTATTAAAATGTGATATTTTACATCACTTTTTCACTTTATTTATATCTCTTAATTTTCCCTTTTTTTTTTTTTTTAATTATATTCTCTTTCATTTTTGTTGAGATGTTTGAGAGTTTTTTAAAATATAAGAGATAAAATGTAATGAAAAGTGAAAGAAAAAGACAGGTGAAATAAATTAAATATAAAAGCAAAGTAAGCTAAGAGACAAAAGAGTTCGTGCCCATAATTACGACTGCGATATAGAGCTCGATAAGTGAATCGCGGCTGTGATTTTTATGTTGCAACTGCAAAATTTATGAGGCAAGAAAGAATTTCAATGGATACTTAATCAATGAACAAAAATATACGGGACTAGCAGTTTGAAATATTTGAAGATCGTGATCACGATTCTTCAGTCTTGATCGCGAAAAGTGAATTACGACCATAATTTTTGTCTGATAGCATATTAAATGTTAGATTTCTAGCTGTTAGAAATAGATTTGGCCATGAATTTATTTGTAAGGGCTCTTTGGTGGTGGGAAACTATAAATTCTCTCCAAAGGCCTTAAATGACGGTAAACAACTTTCCTAAGTGGCAAAACCCTTGAAATTTTATTTCTTGAGCCTTAAAACTTCTAAGTCATTCTTTGTATTTGTTGTTAGAGCTTTGAATGCTCAAAGGGTTGAGTGTTAGCCACAAAACACATGTTAGGTTTGAGAGTGAGCCTTAGAAAACTCTTGTATAGGTTTCATAGTGAGTCTTAGGAAAACACTAGTTAAGATTTGAGTGTAAGCCTTGAAAAACACATGTAATGTTTGATATAAGTCTAAACACTAAGTTGGAAGCGAACTTAGTAAAACTTCATTGATAGTGAAAATACCTAATCCAGGTTGGGGAGTGGATAAAGGATTGTTTATATTCCGAACTATTATAAATCCTATGTATTCTTTCTCTTTTTCCCTAATCTCCTCATAATTAGAATTTTTAATTTGCCATTGTTCTGTTGGACTTTGTCATAGTTTTATTAGGTTAATTTGTTTATTATTTAGCTTAATTTAGCCATTTTTATGTTTATTTTTATGTTATTTTGTTAGTTGCTGTGGTGTTTATTATATGCAGGTTATGAGGATATTTGAATTAGAATGTTCTTAAAATGGTGTGTAGCATAAGGTGGAACTTGAAAAAAGTTATTTTGAAGATGAAAAAGGGTGTTTTCATTATAAAAAAAGGGTGTTTCATCATTGCTATTTAAGCAATCTTTTGGCCATCACCAGGTAAAAAAAGGCAGACACTAGACATTTGTTTAGATTTTTGATTCCTTTTCTTTGATAAACATAAAAACAATTAGTTTGACAAAAATCTTTGGTTTTGGACAATCAACCAAATGTGGATTGGAGACTATTTCAGTTTTTATTGGTTTGCTTTTGGGATTAAGATTAGAATTTGGAGGAATTGTGACCTATCAAGCACAGTATTTTCAATTCCATTTTAATCTTAATTTCAATTCAATTATTTTATTGTTTTAATTATAAATCATGATGATATTCATGATTAAAATTGTTTAATTTAATTGAATTGATGAATGTTAAATTAATTATGAACTAAATTTCTCTAGTTTAGGGTTAGGATGATTCCTTTTGAATGACTATGAATGGGCTAATTATAGGTTATATTAATTTGCACATCTTAATTGAATTGTTTTAATAGAAATCAATTGTTTGACCAACCTTTAATTAATCTTATGCAAAGAAAAAGGTTGAGAAACAAATTCAGTACCAGAATTAAGTTCAATTAAAGATTAGGTATGAATAAAAAATGTATTACCTAATTAAGTGTTGAGTAATTGATTAATTTATTCTTATTGGGTTATAAATCCATGAATATGAGAGTTATTAGACTAGTAGCCTATATTAATTTTGTTTAATTAATTATTCAATTTGCAAAAATAATTCATTTTAACAATTAGCCAACATAGGAGTTTGATTGGATGAATATGTACTCTAGACCCTTAAAATGATTGTTGAATTTGAAGTTATTTGATTAGTTTAATTAGATTATCTGCTATTTAATTTTCAATATTCACCATTTCATATTGGATTAGAGTGTTTAGGCTTGTTTTTGTTTTTGTTATTTTATTTGTTCATAATCACACAACTTTTGCACAGTTTTTCTTGAGAGATGACCTAGAGGTGTCTTACCTATTACTAGAACAGCATCATATAATTACGAGTAGTTGCCTGAGCCTAGATTAATTAGGACTGCTTTAGGCACAATAACTATTAATTCAATTCCCTTTCTTGGAGCATAAGGGACAACAAGTGTATCATAGTGGAGTCTCACATTCAAAAGCTTAATTGCATGAGTAAAGATCAACTATGGCCAATGAAGGAACTAATCATCTCAAATCTCACTTAGATGGTACCGATTATGCTTATTAGAAGTATAAAATGGAGATATATCTATGAGATCTCGCCTAAATGTCCCTCCCTCACTCGTGAAAATTTGCCTTAAGGAAAGGCAAGTGATTTTTAAGGAGGTTATGGAACAAACTTTGATGCTCACGATTGGAGTTGCTATTGCTTAGAAAATTGACTTTTGATTTTGAAAAATGATTTTGGGAGTTTCCACTCTAATTTATTTTAAAATGGAAAAATTAAAGAAAAACCTAATTTGACTCAAATTCATTAATTTTCTCAATTAATTTATCCAAGAATAAAATCAATAGTCTCTAATCAAGTTGAGCTCGGAGATTTGTTTTTTGTTAAATAATCTAAATTTGGCTCTTAATTTTAATTTAACTTAGAAAAATTGATTTCATAAATGATACTTATAAGATGATAATTATAAAAAAAATGCATGAATATGGCAATAACATGAATGCATGGTGCATGGAGATTAATAAAATGATTAAAGTAAACATTCACAAATTAAGGAGAGTGTTCCCTCTAATCCTTGTGGATTTAGGAGAACCGCATAATCACTCCTTGATTCCAATTAAGGTATTTACATTAATAAAAAATTGGGATGTCTTCTCTAACCCTTATGAGATTTTAGGAAGATCACGGATTCCCTTACAAAAACCATTTGGAAAATAATTAATTACATTTAGAAAATAGAAAATAAATTTAATTTGAAAAATTGGATTTGGGGTTTGGATTTAAATTCCAAACGTGCCTACATACCCCATTGAGTAGGGATCAAAACCCATGTAATTCATTCCATGATTAAGTGGAGAGGTTTACAGATTGATTAAATTGATTTTGGTTTAGAGGAATGGGTTGATGAAAAATACCTTGAATTTTGGTGGACGAGATGGAAGAAGTGTTTTTCCTTACCAAAATTTCATTTTATCGCGATCAAATGATTATATTGATTAAGAATTTGATTAATTAAAAATGATTAGTGAGTGGATTAATTAATTAAAATAGTGGGTGGATAAAAAAGATTTTGATTTAATTTGATTTTAAAAGAAAGGTTAATAATTAATTAATTAAAAAGATTAATTAATTAATTTTTGAGTGATTAAAAAAATTTTAGTTAATTAAAAGGATTAATTAACTTGGTTTGGGTGAAGAAATTAATTAATTAAAATGATTAATTAATTAATTAGAGAGTGGATGGAGGGAAAAAAAGATAGACAAATTGATAGATAGCAATGAATATCAATTTTGAAGTAAAGAGAAATAAGAAATGGAGGGCATATTTATATGCAAATGGAGTTGAGGGTAGTTTAGAAAGTGAAAATATAAAAATACATGAAGAGCAGGGCTGAAAAAATACTGAAAAATCATATTGGAGATATTTTGAGAACTGCATAAAGGGTGGTGGGGACCATGCCATCGAAGGGGCCGGTTGCACCACCTAGAAGCCTATCAAGGGTGCCATGCTGCCTAGGAGGGTGGCAGTGGCACCAGCTATTCTAGTGGTTGTGCCAGCTGGATTTTGTGCTTTGGTATTTTGGTCAATTTTTTAGATTTTGGGTCAGGTTTTGAGAATTTCAAAGTTCAAAATTTAGTGTTGATAGGTTCGAAATTAATTTTAAAACAGCTGAGTAGTCAGTCTAAGGGAAAATCCTATCAGTTTTAGAAAAAATATTGTCTAGTACAGAAGGTCCGGTCAGGATAGAAAAAGTGTCAAATTATGCTAAAAATATTCTAGTCAGTTTTGGCTAGTTCAAAATTAATTTTAAAGGTGTTAAAATGAGGATTTACAGTTACTCCCTCATCAAAGTTGTCTATTTGTTAGTCAATTTTAATAAAAGTGAACCAGGATTTTGGTAAGTCTACATTCAAAAAATGATTTCAGATGTAATAAGATGATTTTGGTGATTTTTGGAACTTAATTTGACCATTTTTGAGAGACTGGTGAATTTTTAGGTTCATAATTTTTCTAATATAAAAACTGCATTTTGATAAGGAAATAGACATATGAGATGTCTATGGGTAGATAAAAATCTCATAAAGACATATGAACTTTTAGACCTATATTCTTAGTTGAAATGGGCAAAGAAATATATTTTTATGTGACTGGATAATTATAGGGCAATTTTTACTATGCGCTTTTTTATCTTTTCCTGCCCTAAAATCTATAAATAGCCTAACATTCTCTTTTACATACACTGCAATCTCTCCTCTATTAAGCTCACATTAACGTGAGCTTCATCCTTTTTCCTTTTTTTTTTTTTTTTTTTTGCAATTTCCTTTTTTTTTAATTTCTCTTTTTTTATTTTTGTTTTTTTTTTCAATATCTTTTTTTTTTTTTGCTTTTTTTAATTTTTTTTTTTGCTTTTTTTCTTTTTTCACATTCATGGAATTGTATTTTAGCCACTACATGCATATGTGGATGAAGAAGCTTGACAAAGTGGATAGGATAAATTTGGCTAGATATGAGATTATAGCCATGGTGGCTTTGAGAGGAGGTCGAGTGGACTAGGACTTTTTGAGGGCATGTTTTTTATTTTGGGATTTGGTGGCTAGGGTGTTCCAATTTGGCATGGGTATAGAGGAGTTGTGCCCCATATTTGAGGGTTTTGTACCATAATTGGCAGCGACCCAGAGGTTGTTCTAGTAGTATCGAAGTTTAGAGTTAGGCACTACATCATTTTTCAAAAGTTTTTAGCTCTACCAAATGACATAGCCAGTCGAATGGTGGTAAAGGGGCAGGTGAATCTGACTACCGCCATTGAGGAGTTTCATAATTTTGGTGACCAAGACGATACAAGGAGATAGAAGCTTAAGATGCAAGCCTTGGTTTTCTGCTTAACAGCTAGATATCTATTTCTAGGGTTCGTCAATTGGGAGAATGCTCGGATGGTGAGCTTGATATTATAGATAGAGCAGAGTTGCTCCATAGTTGGTGCTGTGCTGGCAGAGTTTTAATGAGTCTCAACTATTTTGCTTGGGGCTTAGAGAGGTGGATTGTCTCTTCGGTTGTCCTTCAAGTAAGGAAAAAATATGTCTGTTCTTACCCTTTTTGGTCCAGGTATTTTATAGGTGTTTGACTTTTTTATTTTCATTTGTTTGCAGGTATGGTTGATAGACCACTTGAGGGTGGTTGCTCCTCTAGCCAGGAGTCCTTACACAGTCATTTAGTATCATATACGGCCTATTTTGGTTCAGCGAGGATTGGTTTGGGAGTGGATTAGATGGCTTTTAGAGCTTGCCTTAGAGAACATACATTTGCATTATCAGTGGTATGGGATCAGGTCTTTTATGATGATGAACCATGGGTATTGGGTGGTTTGTCTGTTGGGCTTGGCATGGATATTATTCTACCAGGGTATGAGGGTCTTACAGTAGATGGGTCAGACTCAGGATATGCCCCTAGTTGTACCTTTTCTAGAGTCTACACAAATCACTGCCCCCATTGCCAAGGCTATTAGAGGAGGTTGGATGAGGAGTTTCCATGTAGTGAGACTAGAGGTTGATTTTGGTACTACTGAGAGGTACCGCAGCTGGTTGAATGAGATTGTCTGGCTAGTCAAGAGAGAGCACCAGGCTACTTTAATTAGGGAGATAGAGGGTGATAAGACAGAGAAGGCAGCTGCTAGAGATACTAGTAACTAGGGGACTGCTGCTAAGACAGAGGAGATGACTTGACTTGTGGGAGAAACTAGAGGTGCTACAAGAGTGAGTGTGGTTTGGAAAGTCTCTTCTTGTTTCTTGAGGAGGTTGGTGAAAAAGGCATTTATTGCGTCTTGGTCGAAAAGGTTAGAGTGTTGGCCATTAGTACATTAGAAACAAAAAATAGATAAAAAACGGGTAAGAATACATAATTGTAAAGGAAAAAAAGAGGTATGAATGTGAAGGCATGTTGGGAAAATGATTCCTTCCACATAGTTGATCATTGGTTTGAGCATGTGACGTTAATTTATTTTAGGGTGATAGACCACTGGTTTAAGGTCTTGAGGTGTTTGAGGATTTTACCTTGTTGAGTTCCTTATGTCATGTATGCATGATCATAGCGTGATGAATGAAGAAAAAAGTTTCATGAAAATGCACACAAGGGTATTGATTATTACGGTACATGAAACCTAAGGTCAAAGGCTAGAGTAATTATATACACAAGAATGAAAGGGTAGCCTAGTTTAGGGTCTCTAACCCACTAGAGCATTGATATACCTAACCACATATGAGGCAAGGAGTCTCGCCTGGATTAAACAATAATGAATACTTATTATACCACCAAAATAATTAGGGATTTGTCGTCAGGTGGAATGATTTTGCTATCTCCCAACATACTCAAAGAGAGCTATCAAGCCAATGCTACTCACCATCCAAAATTTTTCCTAAAGTTAAGGTTAAGCAATGAGCTTTTATTATGTAAAGTGATGTATAAAAGTCAAATTATACTTAATGAGTCAAATGGAGATTATTTTAGAATTTCCTTAATCAAATATTAATCCTCTTGTTTTCCTTTTTGTTTTAAAAAAAAGATAGCAACCAGTCCCTAGCAGAGTGCTAGCTGTGAGATTTCGCCTAAATGCCTCTCCCTCACTTGAGGAAATTTGCCTTAAAAAAAAAACGAGCGATTTTTAAGGAGGTTATGGAACGAACTTTGATGCTCATGATTGGAGAGGCTATCGCTCATAAATTGACTTTTAATTTTGAAAAATGATTTTGGGAGTCACCACCTTAATTTATTTTTAAATGCAAAAATTAAGGGAAAAAACCCAATTTGACTCTAATTTATTAATTTTCTCAATTAATTTACCTAAGGATAAAATCAATAGTCTTAAACCAAGTTGAGTTCAAGGACTAAGTTTTTGGTTAAATAATTTAAATTTAACTCTTAAATTTAATTTGACTCAGAAAAATTGATTTCATAAATGACACTTATAAGATGATAATTATAAAAAAAAAACATGAATATAACATAATATGAATGCATGGTGCATGGGAGATTAAAAAAATAATTAAGGTAAATATTTACAAATTAAGGAGATTGTTCCCATTAATCCTTATGGATGTAGGGGAACCACATAATCATTCCTTAATTCTAATTAAGGTATTCACATTAATCAAAAATTGATATGTCTTCTCTAGCCCTTATGGGATTTTCTAAGAAGACCATAGATTATTTTACAAATAGCATTTATAAAATAATTAATTACATTTGGAAAATAGAAAATAAATTTAATTTGAAAGATTGATTTGAGGTTTTGATTTAAATTCTACACGTGCCTATGTACTTCATTGAATAGGAATTAAAACTTACGTAGTTCATTCCACGATTAAGTGGAGGGATTTACAGATTAATTAAATTGATTTTAGTTTGGGGCATGGGTTGATGAAAAATAACTTGAATTTTGGTGGACAGGATGAAAGAAATGTTTTATTGGATCGAAATTCCATTTTATTGGAACCAGAGGATTGGATTGATTAAGGATTTGATTAACTAAAAATGATTAGTGGGTGGATTAATTAATTAAATAGCAGGTGGATAAAAAAGATTTTGATTTAATTTGATTTTAAAAAAAGGTTAATAATTAATTAATTAAAAAGATTAATTAGTTAATTAATTAATTTTTGAGTGATTAAAAAAATTTTAGTTAATTAAAATGATTAATTAACTTAGTTTAGGTGGAAAAAATTAAATAATTAATTAGAGGGCGGATGGAAAGAGAAGAAGAAAAAAAATAATAGATAGCAATCAATATCAAGTTTGGAGTGAACAAAAATGAGAAATGGAGCGCCTATCTATAGGCAAATGGGGTTGAGGGTAATTTAGAAAATAAAAATGTGAAAAGACATAAAGAATACAACTAAAAAAATACTAAAAATTAGATTGGAACATTTTGGGAACTGTAGAAAGTGTCGTGGGGACCATGCCACCGGAGGAGCCGGTAGCGCCACCTAGCTTCTAGGTGATGCCTCAAGTGTCACAAGCTGCATGTTGCCCTGCTATTCTAGTGGTGTACTACTCTAGTGTTTGGGTTTGTTTTTGAGACTTCTAAATTAGTTTTCGGGAGTTTCAAATTTCAAAAATTTTATTGATTAGTGTTAATAGGCTCGAAATTAATTTTAAAATAGCTAAGCAATCAATCTGAGAGAAAATCCAATAAGCTTTGGAAAAGATACTGTCTGGTAGAAAAGGTTCGATCATGATAGAAAAAGTGTCAGATTGTGCTGAAAATATTCCAATTAGTTTTGGCGAGTTCAGAATTAATTTTAGAGGTACTGAAATGATGGTTTACAATATCTTGATTACGGTCTCATTGACGTATGAGATATTATGCTAGAAGAATGGAAGCCTCCAATAAGAACAGTAGCCCGTTTGACATTGCATTTGAAAAAAGCATTTTTTAACAAAAATTTTTATATTTTTTTAAAAACTGCTTTTTAAGTAGAAGCAGGTTTAAAAAAAACACTTTATAAAAAATAATAAAAATTAAACAATAAAATCAAAAAAATTCTAAAAGCATTTTTTTAACCCCTAACAACAATTTTAAACACACCCTTAATAGTGTAAAAGGAGTGATTCCAAAGAAATAATGGAGTGAGGCACAAAGAAAAGCAAATGGCAAAAATAAAAGAGCTATGGCTATTCTCCTAAACTCTTTATCAAAAGGTGGATGTGGAAGAGTTCAACGTTGTACAAGTACTCATAGCATTTGGAAGACCTCAGAAAACTACCATAAAGGGACCAAGCAAGTTAATTCCAAGAAAATTCAAATGCTCACTCATGAGTAGGAGCTCTTTACAATGAAGCCAAATGACAGTGTTACAAATGTGACAAATAGACCTCTAACTATTGCCAGTAGCTTAAAGAAATTTGGCAAAGTGTATTCTTTGGAAGATATAGATCATAAGATCCTTAGAGCTCTTCCAAAGAAGCACTATGAAGCTAGAGTGGCCTGCATTGAGGAAGCTAATGAAGACCTTAGCAAGCTTTCTACCAATGTCCTCATTGGAAAGCTTCTTACCCGTTAGATGACCATTGAGAAGGAAGAGGCATAAGTAGAAAAGGAGAAGAAGAAGACATTTGCTCTCAAATGCTCCACCAAAGATTAATATGATAGTGAGAGTCAAAGTGACTTTGATGAGAGTGATGAAGGAGAAAAATTGGCTATGATTTCTAGAAGAATGAAAGAAATCATCAAGAATAAGAAGAGAGAGAATAGGTCATTTAGAAAGTCTCCATCCAACTCCAACTCAAGCAAAGACAAGAAGAATGAAGTGACTTGCTATAGGTGTGGCAAGGAAGCTCACATTAAATTGAAGTGTCCAAAGAAGAAGAAAGGATTCAAGACTACATAGGATAATGAGTATTTCAACAATGAAGAAGAAGAAAATGTTGCAAATCTATACATCATGGATTTGGAAGACTCTTCAAATGAGGTATGCTTTACATCCCACTCTTCTGATGATATTGATGATTGTGTTGATGTGATGTGGATAAGGATGACCTCTTAGAAGCCATGACTTTGAAATGTGAAAAATACTTTTCAAAAATAAAATTTTATAAACAAAAGTGTTCAAAACTTAAGGAGAATTTTAAAGAACTTGAGAAATTTTTTTTTAAGATTAAAAACTTCCAACGTTAATCTCAAAGATTCATTGGAAGAAATTTCTTCAAAAACCTCCTCACTTGATGCTTTATGTAAAAAAAATAATTCTTTAAAATTGGAGGTTGAAGAGTTAAGATCCTTTATCTCAAAATTTCACAAAGGGAAGAAAGTTTTGGATACACTCATTGTATCTTAAAGACCATCCCTAGTGAGACATGGCTTAGGTTTTAATGGTGAACCAACATCCATATCCTTCCCTACTATGTTCATAAAGGCCACAATTCCTCTAGTATTGAGGTAACTAACAAAGGAGTTAAAGCACACACTAAACCTTCAATCTTAAAAGGATTCAAAAGAGTACATAAGGTCAAGTGCTAAGTCTTAAAGAGCAAATCATGCATTGATGTATAATAAGAGGGATGCTCAAAAGCACCCACAATCACAGCATCATACTTGCTTTTGTATACATCATGGTAATGCTGTGAAGAAGGCACAATTTCATAACAAAATGGCAAAGCCTAAAAAGACTTTCAATTAAAAGCTTAAGTGTGATCATTGTATGAAAGATGGGCATATAAATATATTTTGCTATATAAGGAAGGAGATCAATTAAAACTTGAGGATCCTTCCAAGACTAACTCTCAATATATTTGCATACCAAAGCAAAGATGAATTTTCTTTCTTATAGGTGTGTCTTAAAATCCACTTTAAAAGAGAATCAATGACATATAGATAGTGGATGATCAAGACAAATGAAAAAGCTTGATAGAGATATTGCAATTGAAAACAATGCTAAAGGTAAGGTGTCATTGGTACTATTGGTAAGAATAATGTGCTAATTTTCAATTGCTTATCTTTGTATGATTTTGTCTGTGAACTAGGATTAGATAATGAACTTGTAAATTTTTGATATTCATTTCAATCATTTGCATCAATTTTGATTCTTGCTAATAAGTGCCAATTGCATTGTATGAGCATTTCTCATAATTTCATTTAAAATTTCTAAAAATCCCTAAATTGTAGTTGCCATTGCTTTTTCGTGAGTGCGATATTTGAAATTTCTTACCATTTTCATAACATAGTAAATAGCAGTCGCGAATAAGTATTGCCGATGCGAAATTCAAAAAATTAAAATTTCGCACTCGCAACTTCCATTTCACGAACTTGATTTTCAACTTTTATAGAAAAAGATATAGCCGTTTTAAAATAGTCATATTTTGAATTTAATGCAAATCTAGCCTTTTTTGCACTTTTTCTATGAGACTCATGCCTCTAAATACCCATTTACACCCCAAAAATTAATTTTACATTTACCTTAACTCCCTCTAAGCATTATTTACTATTTTTGTGCTCCAAAATCTTTTGTTCTCTCCATTTTCTTCATCTTTTCACTTCATTTTTCCTTTTTTTTTTTACTTCTTTGCTTCAAATGGCCCTAAAAATCCAAATAAGCCAAGGGTTAAGGAACCCCAAACATCCCAAATTCCTTAATCCTCTCCTCTTAAACTTATGAAGAGAATAACAAAAGATGAAAAGAATATTACAAGAAAATAATAGATATCATTGTGCTTGCCAACAAAGTCCTGGATTTGTTTACTTTGAGAACCTTGGGTATTGAGCAAGACATTATAGCCTACTTGGAGAATCTTCAACGAAGGCAATTCATCTTTATGAGTGAAGATGGATACGAGGAACTAACCAAGGAGTTCCTAGCAACCTTGGTTTTGCACAAGAAACTCTCCTCTCCACTTGGCAACTATGGCATCAATTTTTAAGTTCTTTAGGCAAGAGTATGATTTGAGGTTGGAAGAAGTGGCGGATATTTTTGGAGTTCGAAAGGAAGGAGCCTTCACCCTCAATGATTAGGACATGAGTTATAATGAATTTTAGGAAGGGATTTCCATCAAAACAAGGTATGATCCAAAATCCTCCCTAGCCAAACACTTCAAAACCCTCACCTTTTGTTCTCTATAAAATTGTCAGTATCTCCATCAATGCACGAGGGGAAGAAAATGAAAAGGTGACCTACAAAGAATTCTTCTTTATGTATGGTTTGATAAAAAATAAACCAATCCAAACTGCTTGCTTTCTTATTGACAAATTCATCCATCTAGCCAAAACATTAAAGGACACCATCCTTCTCTCCTCTCACATTTTCCATATTGCAAAACATATTGGAGCCCTCACCCCCTTAAAACAAAGCATTTCTTACAACTTGTCTCAAACCTTCTTCCAATATGCTTGATTTTGAGTACATGATATATTCCAAATGTGTTAGAGAGAAAAATGGCTCCTATGAATACATTTTTGGTGAGGATGGAGTTTTAGAAAAGTTAAAAAAAAAAAAAGACTAAGAGTGGTGGTCCAAGGAGAAACTACCCAACAAGAGGAATCTAAAGAGCTCAACCAAACGAACAAGCTATTCAAACATCTCCTTAAGCTTAGTCTTCTCAACCTTCCATGGGCATAGATAAGATATTTAGCAAAATCATGAAGAAGCTAATTCTTTTAAGTCACCTTCATCATGATATTATAGACATTTAAGGGAAAATGGGAAATGGGGCTTCCCCGATGCCACTTGAAGGATTAGGACAAAAGTAAGGACGAGGAAGAACAAGAAAAAGAACCTTAACCTTGGGGCCTAAGGAATTTCATATTTCCTTTTCATTTTTTTATCTTTTCATTATGTATTCATCTTTTGGCACATTATCGTCTTGATCATATATGTAATTGCCTTTTTTTAATGAATGCAACCTTTTGGTGTTCATTGATTTCTTTGGTTATTTGTTTAATTTCAATTGTTAATCATAAACACTAACTTCAATCTATGATTTTCTTAAAAACCCTCTTTTTGATCTTGATAAAAGGATAGAGATGGCAAGAAATTGAATTAATTTTATGACAAGAGGGGAGTAAATAAAAATTTTTCATCAACTTATTTAATTTTTAAGGATCATTGATTGAGGGGGAGGTTTATAACTTATAAACTTTACTTGATTTCCTTTCAAATTCAATTTAATTGTCAAAATCAAAAGGGTGAGATTGTTGACCTAAATTGGGTAACCAATTTAATCAATCTCGATTTTGATCATGAGAATCAAATTGAATTATTTTAATAGTTGTATTAAGTGTTTATTTTGCAAGTAAGATACTTAGAAGAGGCTGAAAGTCAAGAATCCTAAAAAATTTCCTAAGTTGTGAAACTGGCATGTAAATCACACCCGTAATAATGAAATAGTGCCTACAACAAGCAATTCGTGAACATAACTCAATTGTCATAACTGCAAATTAATTAAAAGCAAAATGGGCTAAGACACAAAAGAGTTCACGCCTACAATTGCGACTGCAAACTAACTAGTATTTGTTGTTAGAGCTTTGAATGCTTAAAGGGTTAAGCATTAGCCACAAAACACTTGTTAGATTTTAGAGTTAGCCTTAGAAAAATACTAGTTAAGGTTTAAGTATGAGTCTTGAAAACACTTATAAGATTTGGTGTAAGCCTAAATATTAAATTGAAAGTGAACTTGGTAAAACTCCATTGATAGTGAAAATACCTAATTGAGGTTGGGAAGTGGATATAAGATTGGTTATAATCTAAACCACTATAAATCTTGTGTGTTCTTTCTCTTCTTCCCTAATCTCCTTATATTTAGAATTTTTAATTTGTCACTAATTTAACCCCTTTCTTGGTGGATAAGGGATAACAAGGCTCATGGCGATTTTCTTGCCATATCTTAGTTTGGCAGCGTCTGACTCCTCACCACCTCCACCTTTTAGTTAATTTTTTTAGAGAGGATAGTTGGTGGGGAAGGGAATTGAGTGATGATGTCGGTGATGGAGCCCTAATGCTTGAAAATGGGAAATCCGAGCTGCATCAAAGTCGGAGCTTAAATCGCCATTGTCAGGGGTTCAATCCTTGCTTAGAGATCATGTTTACATAGGTGGAGCTTTAAGTCAACACAATATTCGTTTCTTTTGGATCGACCAGAGGCAAAACCCCTACTATTTGAGATGGTTTCTTCCATCAAGGTGGTGAAGATAGAAGACAATGAAGCTTCTTGAAGTAAGAGGCACACTAAGGTTCTTTTAGTAAATATATTTCTCTTGTAAGCGAATAAGCCATCAATTCAACAGACCATGAGTTTGTAGTTGTTGTGGGTATTTCTAATTTTATTTGCTGGGCGATCTTGTATTTGAATATCGTGTACCGTTTTGGGCTTAATGCAAGCACTTTCTTCTTAGAAAAAAAAAAAAGCACTCAACTTCTAGTGGTTAAGTTGGATATTTTTAAGGTAGATATGTTCGCATAAAAAGGACAAATAAAACTTTCTTATAATGAATGGAGTCTTAGATTGTAATTTACAAAAAAAGAATTATTAGTTAAACAGATTAAATTTTTAAAAATTTTGTTATTTCAAATTTAGACCCGACCTAATTGAAATTCTAATTATGGAATTCTTTAACAGCTAGTTCTGAGGTAGGGGCAAATCATGACCATTGACCAACGTACATAAATAACTTGTATCAGTCGGTAACGTGACCAACCACCTTCACAAATACAGGCTGTGAATGTCATGCACTAAATCATGTATGCATAAAGGATCTAGATTTTTTTTTTTATAACAAATTATAAAATTTGCTAATCATCTATGCAAACGACCATTGTTTATAAACTATAAGAGTGCGGTGGTTGCGAGTAACATTATTGTATTTAAGACTACAGTTTTGTTTTGTTTAATACTATTATTTTTAACAACCCAATATAACACTAATTAATTATATTATCAACTTCAATATTCAAATCATTGAAGCTTTTTTAAAAATTAATTAATTCCTTGTCAAATGTATTATCGAATAGATAATGTTTGGTCTGGGAATTAGGTGCTATTTACTTCCTTTCCTTTCTTTTCTTTTTTTTTTTTTTTAATAAAAAAATAAAAGAACTTGCGGGCAACTTGCAAGCCCTCCCATACAAATATTTTTATGAGAAGATTTAAATATTCTTATCCGATGGTGAAGAGAAAATATTTATCATTAGTGCTGAGCTGGGTTCCCACCATACCAATTTCCATTTTGCTGGTGAATTGCAACAGGTTGCTGAGCTTCTACACCCTCGACAATATCCTAGACACAAAATACAAACACAATTGTCATGTACATCGATAGCATCCCAGAAACATACAAAACCATAATAATAATAATTCAGCAAATAACATTTCATCTTTGAACACGCTATAATTCACTAATAAGCGGATATCTCACAAATTGAAATTAAAAGATCAAATTTGGTTTCCACGGGTTTAAGCAGACGATACAATGCAGCTATTCTGAATCAAACTTGATCATCAAGAATGCTCAAATAATGACAGTCATCCTTGCTAAAACGAGTAAAACACAATTTGTAACTTGAATCGGTGAAAAGACTAATTCGATGGCCTTCCCCACTTGTTCAGAGTTTGGCAAGAACCAGACAATAACCATGTTTTTATTTTTTTTAAAAAAAATACTTGAAAAAGAAAAGGAATTCTCAGACACGTTCTGTTACATTTTCTTTAATTTTACTTCATGAAATCATAAAACAAACCAGAAATTATATGTGGATATAGATCAATTGGGATCACCATAGAAAAACTCACAAATGAGACAAATTGGAATGCTAGGAAGATATTGCTTTTTACTATATATAATATATGAGAACAGTTGTATATTAAAACTGACATAAAAATTAGGATCACCACATCAACAGCTGTATGGTATTGCCTTGTTTATGTAATTGCTCAGTGCCTCCTCGTCGTATCCACATTATAAAGGATAGCCAGACCTTCTTGGATCCCTTGTGAAGAATGGATGCCTTAAAGCTTCCCTTGCCTTCAGCCGTTCTGCTGGGTCATATTGTAAGAGCCCTTGCAAGAGATCAATCAAATCACCAGCAGAATGATCTACATGCTGCATGATTAGGTTCTGCCAAAACAAAAAAGAAAATTAAACTTCACTTGCAAGGAGATGGAGAGAAATATAGACAATGGGTAAAAGGAAAGAATGGAGCAGCAAAAAAAAAAAAATCCAATGTATCAAGGGAAACATAATGGAGTAGAGAAAACAATCCAGCTGACAATGTCATAACAGGAGGATCACAAAACAAAGCCGAGGTCAATGTTCCTATATGAAAATGGTATAAAGCCAATCAAAAGTTTAGAAATGAATGAATATCATAAAGTTGGTTCTTGTGCAAGAAAATAGAGCAAGATAAGTACATTGGGTAGCATTTTGGGAAATACAGTATTCAAAGTTCATTGTTTTAGATGTAGAAGTTCAGAACCTCACACTACCCTTCATGTAAGATCTCTTGCTTTCATGCCATTTTATCAGTAGTAGCACCAGTGACCAAAATGGTCCACAATTGATGCTAGGTCCTTTTGGAATGAGGACATATGTTGCTAGCATGCAAGTCTACAAGTTTTAAATGAGATAAGTTCTGAATAAACTACCGGCAGACGAGGCAATTTCCAAACTGCTCTCATGCTTTCTCTTGAAGTTGCACCCTCGGGCCAATCTAATCGTGTGCCTCTCCTGAAATATTTCTCAGCACGGCGGCTGCAATAAGATAAGGAATAGTATAAGAGTTTCTTCTACATGAAACAGAACAAAAGAAAATATGTAGAAGGATTAATGAATCTCTCTTACTCAGCTCTAACCACCATATGTTGGGGCAATGGCCCTAAAACCCTTTCCATCATAGCAAGATGCTCCAAGTTCTCATGTGTTTGAAAAAGGGCCTCACCCTAATCAAAGAAAAACCAGAATACTATGAGGTAGATGTAAACAAGCTATAGTTCTCAAAATATCCTATCTAGTAGCATGATGAATTGTTTGACACATCTCCCATTGATTAACTTGGCAAATAACACTTGGTTTATGGAATTGCATCAACTAGAAGGTACCAATCTTAACAATATAGATTTCAAATGAATGAGAACTTCTATTATTCCAAGGAACCCCTAAATAAAACTTGCAATATCTGAAACTTACAAGCTTTCTCTACATGTAAGTACGATAATCATTATTCAGTGCAACAAATAAACTGGTAAACTTTTAGTTTCCCTGCAGAAAATGAAAGCAAAGGACAGGGAACATAAATTGAAGGTTAAGTTACTTACAGAACATAATTCAACAAGTATGCACCCCACACTCCATAGATCACAAGGATAGTTCCATCCAAGACCTGCAGAAAATATCCAATCAATAAAAAGAGACATGCATAAGAACAGCAATGTCTATAGTTCCACGATAATTACCTAAGATAACCTCTGGCGCACGATAATGGCGTGTTGACACCACATAGCTGTGATCCTGATGTTCAAATGTAGTGCTCCCAAAATCAATGAGCTTAATAGCACTTGACTTGGGTAAATTCTGGAAATAGGAGCCCTCTTTTGTGGACCGTGAAAGAAACTGATCCATAAGAAAGCATGACGTGAAAAAGAAGAAGAAAAAATAAACTATTACATGAATTCCATCAACACTACACAAAATAAGAAGAAAAAGAGAAATAAAAGGGGGAAGCAAAAGGGAATTAAATATGGCTTGGAACTTGGGTCCAAAGTTTAGAAAATAAAAAATGATGAAGGGTAGATCAACTCTTTTCTACTAACCTGTGACTGAAATGAATTTAATTTATAAAATATATGAGAATTGGGAGGCATGTTTTAACGTCAACTTATATATATAAGAACAAAAAAAAGAGAGGAGGGGGGGGGGGGGGGGGGGGGGGGGGGGGGGGGGGGTGGGGGGGGGTGTGGGTGTTTGGGGGAGGAGTAGTGGAAGAGAGAAAGGGAGGTGCTCCCCCCACCTCATCTCCAAACTGTCCATAAGAAGGAAAAAAAAAATCACCGAATGATTATTGAAAAAATGAAACATCCAAGCAAATAAATGAAGGAAGAGATCAGGACTTTATATTAGATTTGATGCAAGAAGCTCCTGTAACATAACAAAATTGATCCCATTTCCCATTTACTCACCAAGCCTCATGCACACAAATTTAAAGTAAGTCATTACAGCCTGCATAACAAAAATAAGAAAACTAGGAAAAAGCTATAGAAAAGGTTACCTTATAGTCTGGCACTTTGACATACTCAGAGGAAACCAGTAGAATATTCTCAGGCTTCAAATCCGTGTGAATTAGTCGTAAGTCATGCATAACTGCAAACATAATGAACTAATGAATGATCTATGAGAAAGAAAAATGTTACCATTACATCAACCAACTCTATAGTAGTCCAGAAAACATTTACTTTGGCAGTTCAAAGAGAATATAAGAAAATGGTATAGTATAAAAAACTATTCATGCCCATATATTGCTTCCTATAAAAGTTTTTAGGCATTAAGTTGATAAAAAATAGATAAAAATGGTACAAGAATTGTCCACACACATGCAACAGACTCCAAAAGTTGTCTGCCAAGCTCCCGAACAAGATTAATGGGAAATGAACGGTAGCTGTTTTTGCGAAGAAAATCGTATAAGCTTGGTCCAAGCTTCTCAAATACCTGTTGAAACCATTTAAATTCATCCGCAAGTTCTTTAACTCACAGAAATTTAGGCATGGAGGAACATGTACTGCTCCTTCAAATTAATCAAATCAGAAGTACCAATAAATACTTACAATACAAATATGATTACGATAGTCAAACCAATTCCGTATTTGCACACAACTGCAAAGAATGAAATTGCTTATACCAAAATCATTTCAAACTTCTACAATGAATAGTGTAGAATGAAAGGCAACATCCTTACCGAGTGCCCCCAATATCATGCCTGGCAAGCCTCTGTAGGACATCAATTTCAATCATGGCAGCTTCGCGATACTTGAGTATGGAGCGAACAATTTTTACTGCCACAACTTCTTTCTTTTCATTATCAAGACATTCCAAGACTTGCCCAAATGTCCCTAAAGCAAAACCGCCAAGGGATTATGGCTAGAGAATGATCTGATCTGAAATATTAGCCCACACTAAAATGCCAAAAACTATATTCCACAAACCTAGGGAATTCCACTTCATAAATACATAAAATTTAAATAATATAAAATCCAGCAAATCAAAAACCAAAGAAAAAACCAACCTTCACCCATTTTGCTAAGAATCCTGTCTGCAAGATTGAATTAAAAAAAAATTATGAGCAAATAGATTATGAGCTTGACAAATAGAAAAATTAACTCACAAGAAATTACATATTTATCGATTTAAGAAAGAACAATATAATTTCCCTTTGCAATGTGTTAGAACCCTAAAGTAAATGAAATGAATTACAAATCATTTATGAAATACTTACAGCGAGGTGTCAAACTGTCGCCAATAGCAAAGACGTAATGTCCATCTTTATCATCAGGTCTCCAAGGTGGGGAACCATTGCCCGGAATATCCCTGTAAAACATATTTGGATATGCATAATTGGGAACGGCTACTCCATTCCCAAAATCCTGGCCACAATACATCGCTGGAAGGACCTGTACAAAAATTAAATTAAATTAAATTCTTTAGCTGATGGTGAATTCAAGTAGAAACCATAAAATTCCAAAATAATAATAAAGAGAGAGAGAAATTGAAACCTTGGGAGGAGGAGGAGGCATGTCCCAAGTTAAACGAGGCCTCTTCCTAGGACGTTTATCCATGTTCCTGTGTGGCAATTCTATTATCCTCTGCGTCTCCATTTTTTCTCTCAATTCCCTTCAACAACTGCCTCTATCCATTTGATTCCGATCCTATTTCCAATTCTTTCGAAATAAGAAGTATCTGAGCTTTTTTTGAATTTTTAGGAATGATATTGAAACCCTAACACAATCTGGATCATAATAGAAAGATATCCGCAGGGGAGGTTAACCTTCTAGCCATGGTTAGTTTGAACTTAAAGAAGAGGTGAGGGGATGAGGCTTTCTGAATGCGTATGGGACCACCTAGCCTGTTCCCTTTTATGATTGAAGAGGATTATTAAAGTTGATGGTGATGAATTGGGCCCAATGATTAAGAATTGGGCCTACAATCCTTCATATCACTTGGGTCAATACAAAATCCATTATGAAATTAGGCGCAGGACTCCAGCCCAGTTTGAAAATCTTGGGCTTGAGTTAGGGCTCTTGTCTCCATACATAGCCCATTTGAAGCTTACCTTCTATGTTTGGGAATTTTGACATTCAATCCCCACCTTCTATATATCAATAAACAGTACAATATTAGCCTTATTCTTATTAATAGTATTTCTATAATCAATTTTGACTTTTGTGCAATTATGTTCATATTTCTTTAGTTGTTTCTTTTGCCCTTTAAAATGGTGTCGTTTTTATTGATTTTTTTGTCTTTATACAAGTTTGTAGGTCCCATGCTACTTTTGCCTGTTTGAAATTCTCCATATGCCCTTTTGTTTTTGTACAGCCAATAGAAAAAATGACACCATTTTAGATGCTAATATAGTAATTTCATATTTTAAATTTCTGCCCTTTGCTACACAATGTCGTTCTTAGGCTCTGCTACATCTTTTCCCTTGGTCTTTATGCACAACTATTAACCACGTGTTTTGTTGATTTTTGTGCACAGTTGTTCGCCATTTATAACATTGCTTTGCTTTGTTTCCTTTATTGTCCTTTGTTTCAATTGCCTCATGGTGAAAAAATGGTGTCGTTTTATGTCACATCCCGATTTTGGGGTGCAATAGTCCTAGGGCATAGGTAATCTTAAGAGCACTAAAAATTCGTAGAACCCGTTAACCTATCCTTTAGTGAAAATCTGATAGTATATCAACTACACCTTAGCATAATCCCAAAATATGAAACCAATAAACAATAAGGATTACACTTCCAAAATGTTATCTTTATACCCTCAACTTCATGACGTACATTATTATATTCTTGAAATGCCCATTAATTTAACTCAATCTATTTTATAAATTAAGTCATTTACTATTTTGTTGCTTGATTTAATTAATCCATCATACACGGATATATATACATATGTTTATTATACATCATTACTTTAATAATTTAAATACCATGGAGCAGCTAAGATTATCTTTAAATTGCCTATTTACATATAAAAAATATGTACATTAATTTACAATATTTTAAGCAAAAATTTATATTCTTCATTTCTTGTAAGCATCAAGTGAGGATAAGACTTGAGCTTCTAAATAAATGCTAAATTCTTGAAAAAAATATATAGGGAATGGGGGTAAGTAAACTTAGTGAGTATATACTATATTACCATACTTGCAGCATAGAGTTCAATAAGATTTTGCAAGGGTGGTACATAAATATATATCATGAATAAACATCAAGAAAAGAAATTCAAATAGTAATTCTCAGAATGAGTAATTAAGGAATGAGTATTGAGATAATATAAATAATCAGTGGAATAGTATCATTGGACTAGCAGAAATCTAGTTTAATAACAATAAGAGTAGTTTTACTCTTCATCATATTATATTTATGATAGAGACTCTTTTGTTGAGCAATATCACACTGCTTATGCCCGATGGGCCAGGCCATGCAACCGAGATAATATCTCCTCCTAGTTAGAGTCAATGCAGTGTACACAGCCTGGTGTTCCCCACACTAGATAAGGGGATTTCTACCTTTCAAAGTTATTAATTTGTACCATTTTTGTGCCAATCTCTTTGATCAATTAACATTTAGAGGCAACATTTAATTAATTTCCAATGAATTTCAAGTAAAGAAAATGAAATTCACAAAAATAGTTATCATATCAAAATTATTGAACAAGTCTATTAACTAAATATGAATGAGTAAAGTTCAATTGCAAATGCGTAATGGAAATCACTCAAATGAGATTCTATGCAAGTACTATTTCAAGATTTTCAAGGAACATACAAGACTTAAACTCATTAGGAAAGGAAAGTAGGTTGCATAACATAGCAATATAGAATACACTCACCTTAACTCCTTCAACTTAAGTAATAAAGGCAATAATAAGGTTCTTGTTGTTCTTCTTCCTCCCCTTCTTGTTCTTGATTTTTCTTTAGACTCCTCATGTTGTTCTACATGCCAATATACATAAATATTAAGCTCAACACAACAATAGCAATACTAACTATTAAGCTTCTAATTTCTGCCTATAGTACACCTATTAACCAAGCCATATTTTTCCTGCCACTACTTCAGCTATAGAACTTCAATTGCATTGATTCTTAAAGAATTAGAAAGATAACACTTAGAGGCACAACATATTAAAATTTCAGCCAATTTTGAGCTCCATACGAAATTTGGTGCAATTTCTAATCCAACTCTGCATTATTGTCCAAGATAGACTAAACTGGTCGTAATTTTGCCATTATAACTCATAATTCTTAAGTATGATGCCTCAATCCTTCTATCAAGTAAAATATAACATGTTAAGAACCATTTAAATAGTTTAGAGTTTGGTTAAATTTTGTCTCTAAGGCCCTTCAAACAGCCACTAAATTTCTGTGTCCCCATTAATTATACATACAAAGATAGCTCCAATTCAGACTCTATAACTCTCAAATTAATTAGAACCTCCTCAACCCCTTTTACCACATTCTTTTTCACATTCTTATCTATAACCTTTTAGTTTTGTCTAAGGCCAAATTCAAATTCCAAGGTCTTTGAATTGGAGCCTCAAGTTCTAGCAGTCAACTCCTCACTAAACCAGACCATAGTTTTTCTTCACTACCCCTTGTTCCCATCACCTCTACTCTAATCCTCCTTATCTAAAAACCTTTAGTTCTACTTATTTATTCTATCCTTACCTCAAAAAACCATCTCTCCTTCATTAATTCTTTAAAACAAATCCATAAATCAAACAAGAGATAGAATTTTCCAAGGAAAACCTTGAAACCAATAAGTTTAATTCTCGAACTCACCTCAAGCTTAGCCTTCTTTATTCCTCTCCTTCTTCTCCCATTGTTGTCATTCCCTCTAATGCTTCTAAATTTTTCTTTTTTATGCACCTAAGCTAAATGGCCAACTTGTGAGTAGGTGGCTTGAACTTATCCTATATGTATACTTTCTTTTCTTTTTTTTATTTATAACTAAGATTTAAAATTTTAATTCATTATTTCCCTTGTAAAATCTCAGCAACCAACTTCAAAATTAATTAATTTAATTAATTTTAATTTAATTTTTTTGAATTAAAAGTCAAAGGTAATGATTGTATATTACCTCTAAATCTCAAAATTGTCACTTTCCTAAGCCTAATTACCCTAAATTATCTAATTATTGTCTATTAATATTTTTGACTTAATTTTTAAGGTTCTAAGACTATAACTAATTATTCTCTCATCTAATTCTCCTAAAGCAAAACCTGGAAAAATTGCAAAACTGAAATTTATTGATTTCTCTTTTAGCGTACCGATTTTGCTTAACTATTTTCTACGCTCAATTATAACTTAATTTTTGACTTCTATTATTTTTAATATCTTCATAATTATCTAAATTCTGCAAATAAAATTTAAGAATTCTTTATGAGATTAGAATCCATCGACCTACACTCAACGCCTCGATTTTTGAACCTGTATTCCTTTTTAGGATTTTGGCTCCTAACTTCTTATTTTCATTCTTAGATTTTTTATTTTACTTATTCTTAGGCTAAATATAGTTCCTCCAATTATTTTTCTAGGATTCTCAACCCTATATTATACATTCAGAGGCTCGGTTTTCAAACTAACTTCTATCTTTCTTTTTGGAGTCCCAATTTCTATATTCCTATTCACCTTCTTAATTTCTTCTTTCACTTGCCTCTGTTATGGACTTATCAACTCTAATGACTTTTTGAGGTGTTACATTTTGTGAGGCCAATTTTGGTAGGTAATTTTTTTTTTTTGGTTTTTGGTAAACTTTCTTTTGTTTCCATCGCTGCCGCTCATCTTCATTATTGTTTCTTTTTTTTTTTTTTTTTTCTGTTTTCCTCTCTGTCAGATCTATGATTTTTTTGAAAAACTTTATGGGAAACAATTAATTGATCCTAATAATTAATTGATTGAGGATCTTGAATAAATAATTCTCATGTTTGAAATTAAAATACATGCCTGAAGAATTTAATGTGATTGACATAATGCAAACGTTAAGAATAAACTGATTTTTCTTCCTTGACCCTTTTGTTTATGACGGCTTAATTGATGAATAACCCTTATGTTAATGTATGTGTATATGTGTAAACTTTAATGGGTAGAGAGAGAACCAATTTATAATTGTTACAACTTAATATGGTACGTCCATTACATAACCAAATGAACGGTTAGGATAAATTAACTATTTAATTATTATTTAGGCTATGGGTAGCCCAATATTAGGCCATATTTTAGCATTTTTTTTTTCACTTCCTCACTACTCATGTCGATTTTCTTTATTTTTTTTCTTTTTTTGCTTTGCATGTTTTTTAATCTGTTCTTTACTTTCAATTTTATTGTTTTCAGTCAGGTTATTTACTTTTTTTTATTTATTTTTATTTAGTTCTTTGTTTTTTTAGATTAATTGTTCTTAGAGAGTTTATTTAAAAAAAGAAAATTTTAACTTCTTGTGCATGGTAGGGAATCTCAAATATATTTTTTTATTTGCAAATTTTTTTTTTCAATTTGCTTTATTTTTTTAAAAAAATTCATTTTTATTTATTTTGGTTTTGATTAGATGAAGAGAAAGGAAAAAATTGTTATTATTCATGATAGAGAATCTCATATCTATTTTTAATTTGTAGATCTCTTTGCTTTTCTCTCTTGCTGAATGAGAAATGTGATTTTTTTTGTATTCTCTTTACTTATTAAGTTTATAGATTTTCTTTTTCTACTATTTGGTTTGTTTTCTTCTTTGTTTTTTTTTTTCTTAATGATTTTATCAATTATATTTGTTGTTGTTGTGGTTTTATTTTTCATTTACATTGGATTTTCATTTCTCTTTATCTATTGGGTGAGAGAGGAAGTAAGAGACTCCACCGATGACTCAGATGACATCATAGTCTGTGAAGTAAGTGAATTTATTTTCTTATTTGCCTTATTTCTTTGTTTGCTTTATCGGGATCTGGGGGTTGATTTTTTTTTTCTTTCTTCTAATAATGTGACTGACTGATGCTAAATCTCGCGTCCCCCCGCCCCCCCTTTCAACCACAAAAAAAAAATAATTTTGCTTAGATGTGATGTGTTTGGCCCTCACCATAGTGGGAATTGACTTTGTTGTCAGTTTACCATTGCTGGACAAACTCAGTAAACTCGCTGATACACTATGTTTGGCCATAATTGATTTTTATTTGTTTATTGCTCATTTTTCTATTGGATTTTCATAAATATACCGCTTAGTGTATAGATTAATTACTATGATATGTTGTTTTTTGAAATTGTTATTGAACATTTGAGGTTAAGGAAGGGAATATTGTATTTATTATTAAGGAAGATCATTGGCTAGGAAAGTCTAAAAGTAGACGTATAATTCATTTTGGAAAGGTTGTTGTTATGCTTAGCTTGATTCATGTGTAAGATTTGTCTCTGTCATTGCCTTTTTATTTTAAATTTGTTTTGAGTTAATTTAATGCTAAAGATTCAAAGAAAAAGAGAGATATTTTTTTTGAGAAAATTAGGGAAAAATGCAATCATTATGATGACCATTTTTTAATAGCTCTATCAATTCTATTCTTCACTTTTAATCGTTGCAATGCATTGTACGAACCATCATCATCTATAGTCTAGCTAATTCCCTCCAATTTCAAGTCCAAGGTTACCTTATGAATATCAATTTAATGTTTCTCTTAGGTCCTTTTCGGTTGCTGAGAAAAAAAGGTTAGGAAATTTGAAAGAAAAGAGTAATTACAGAGTTTTTTTTTTTGTAGAAATACTAATAAAATAACCAAAGAAATCAGTGTTAAAGTAGAGATTTTTTTTCCTTATTTTTAGATACTTTAGATCAATTTTATTTATTGATTTTAATATTCTCTTTTGATTTATATATTCCTGAATTTATTTATTTCTTTCACCTTATTTAATTGGGAAATGAAAAACATCATTGAATTTGTTATTGAAGTTGGTAACTTTTTAAATTGAGGAATGTGAAATTTTAGCTAAAGTCTATATATCAATTATCTTATTTAATATGACTTATGCATCAAATAGATAAAGGAACATATATGGGAGATTTTAGAATTTTGGATTTAAAATGGAAGGAATAAAAATGTTATTTGGCAACTCAAATTCAATATGTTTTCAATTGTGCAATTATTTTTTGTAGTATCTAATATAGGTCTACAATCGATGTCTTAGATACAGGTTTGCTCCTTTGAAAAATTGTAAAATATTTTTTTATCCAAAGTACTTAGTTCAGAAATTGTATATATATATATATATATCTTTTATTATGAATGCTAAAACTTCTATACGATTTTTTTAGTTATATAGCAAATTGCTCATTGTGATTTGGTTTGGAAAATTCATATTAACTGAGATCATTGAAAATTTTCAGCTCCTAGACTCAAATAGAGTGCATCCAAGATTTTTAGTAAGAATCAGTTTTTGTCATTGAATAAGTGAAGCCATGTAATAAGCAGTTTAGTTGGACAATGTGACCCTTTTTTTTATTATAAAATGCCATACTATGAGTAATGTGTCTTTACCATTCTATTTAAATGTGACCCTTGCCTTTTTCCTTAGCATTCTAGAATGTTTATTTCATTGTTTAAAATTAATTTGGCCAAGTAACACTGACTTTAACAGTTGGTTCCTTCAAATGGCTCTTCTAGGGTTCAAAGAAAAAATCTCATCAAATGGGTACTATATGAAATGATTTTTATTGTTCAGTGAACCTAAATTCTCATTATCTATTAATATTGTGAGGGCAAACTGGAAATGTGTGGCAATATATATGTTAATAAGAATTTAGTAGAAAAGTGAGTTTTCAAAAAATTTGCTATATATATATATATATATATATATATATATATATATATATATATATATATATATATATATATATATATATATATATATATATATATATATACACACACACACATAATAAAAGAAAAAAAAACCGTAAGATTACATTGTATGAGAATTAATTTTTAAAATTACTTTTTAATGTCTAAAAAGTATTTAAAAAATAGAATTCCATTTTAATGAGTTCAAGTATTTAAAAATTTTATATCACTATTTCAATGCATGATGTTGGACATGAAGAATGAATATAAAAAGGTTTATATGTACTTTTTAAAAAAATTTAATATGTATAGATATTTAAAATATGATTTTGAATATTAGTAACAATAATGTTGTGGCCTATTCTATTACTGTGACTGCTTTAATAGCTATTTATTTGTTATTATATGAATGAGATTTTCTAATTATTTATTTATGTCATTTAAAAAAAAAACTTTTGGTTAAGGTAAAAAAAAAAAAAACTATTTGTTATGTGTATAATTGTTTTGTTATTTTGTTGTAACTTTAACAAATAAGAATCTAATTGACCATTATTAATATTGTAGCCCTCCAGATATACCGAAGGAGTATGCTGTGTTTCATGAAGAATATTATCTCTCTTATCTCTTACCAACAATGTAATTTTTATTTCAATATTTAATTAGTATAATATAAGTTATATCAGTGATGCTTAAAATTTTTAATTAACACAATATTTTAATTATCTTTAATTTTTCTTTATTAACTTTGTAGATCTAAGGTGTGCAGGTTTTTTTGCTTTAGACTTTTTTTTTAAAAAAATTTTTCAAATATTTTGTTCTCTTGCACTGATCCGTATTGTTGCTATTTGTATTGATTTTTGTTTGCCTCCTGTGATTAATCTCTTTGATGGGAAATTAATGGATTCTGTTCTTTTAAAAAAGGTATGTGCTCTCAGCTATTTGAAGAGGTTAGATCTACCTTTTTATCTTTTATTTACTTTGTATATTTTAATTTTTTTATTTTATTTTGATATTTGTAGTATTTATGCTAATTAATTTTTTTCCTGTGTCTGAGAGTTTTGTGATTCATGCATTGTTCTTGGCTTGAACATGGTTCTTATTTATTTCAAATTGAATGGAGGTTGGAAGTGTTTGGGTTTGAATTTAATGGAAAGGTAATGGGAGGTGTATTTTATGATAATGGTGAATTTTCGCTTTTTAGAATTTGGATATTGTGAGGCATCGCTTGAGCACCAGCTCAATCCGCTGAAAAGAATTGGAATACTCATTTGAATTTAGACTCACAATAAAACTCTTAGGTTCAGATTGATTGTTTTTAAAAATGATTTTTAGAGTCGCCACCCTAATTTATTTTTACATGAGAAAATTAAGGAAAACTCAATTGACTCAAATTCATTAATTTTCAATTAATTTACCCCAAGGATAAAATTATTAGTCTCAAACTAGGTTGAGTTTTGGGACTAGATTTTTAGTTTTAAGTAATTTAAATTTGGCTCTGAAGTTTAATTTGACTTTGAAATTAATTTCATGAATGACAAATATTATATGAAAATTATAATATCATGATTAATACATGAGTATGGTATGAGTGCAATGAGAAAATTAAAATGAAATATCCACAAATTACGTTAATTAAAAAAAGAGAAAAAGGATATTGGTTGGGATTTGGATATGAGGTTTGGATTTAGATTCCAAACTTGTCTACATACCCCATTGAATGAAGATCAAAACCCACATAATTCATTTAATGATTAAGTGAAGGGATTTAGGGGTTAATTAGATTAATTAATTTGATTTGGGTTTGTGGGTGAGAGAAAAAGGCTGATACATTTCTTTTTAAAGAGCGAAGAGTTTTACTGGACCAAAATTTTATTTTATCAGGATCAGGTGATTGGATTGATTGAAAGATTAATTAATTAATTAAAATAATTAATTAACTAATTAATATGATGAAAATGATGGATGGATTAATTAATTAAAAAGGTTAATTAATTAATTTGGATGAAGGTTAGATTAAGAAAAATGATTAATTTGATTTTAAAAAGTGATTAATTAATTAATTAAAAAGATTAATTAATTAATTAATTAAGTGATTAATTTTAATTAAAAAAGAGAGTTTTAGTTAATTGAAAAAAATTAATTAACTTGATTAGGCTGAGATAATTAATTAATTAATTATAGAGTTGCTAGAGGGGGAAGAAGAGAGGAATTAGAGGATAGATATCAACTCTAACTCAATAAGTGTCGAGAAATGAAGAAAATGAGGGGATATTTATAGGGAAATAGGGGTGAGGGTAACTTGAAAAGTGAAAAAGTGAAAAAACCAAAAAGGTAAAGCTGAAAAAATATTGAAAAATCATATTTGAGGCATTTTGGGGACTGCAGATAAAGAAGTGAGAGTTGCGTTGCTGCGGGCAGGGCGGACGACATGTTGCCTGGTCGGGTGTTGGTGCCACCCCGTGCGTGGGTGAGCGTACTAGCTAAATTTTTGCTTTTTGCTCAACTCAAAGTCTGAGACTTTCGGGTCAGTTTATGGGAGTTTCAGAATTCATAAAATTAATTAGTCAATTTTAATAAACTCTAAATTAATTTTAGAACAATTAAATAGTTAGTTTAAGAAAAAATTTAGTCAATTTTGAAAAAATATTTTCCGATATAGAGGGTCCAATTAGGGTAGGAAATGTGTCAGTGTTCGAAAATTAAGTTTCCTCATACTAATGTGACTAAAAGTCTATTTTTTTTATCTAGAGGCACTGTCCTCTTAACCCCTGCCCGCTAACCAACTAGCGGGACAGCCGTACTGGTTCTGCATAACGCACTAATTTTAGCAGGTATTAAAATGCGGCCAAATAATGAGGATGTAAAATTAAGTTTCACAGATATTATTTTATGGGTTTTTTCACAGATATTATTTTATGGGTTTTTTTTTTCCTTTAGTACAGGTGAGAATTTAATTAGGTCATGATTCAGTAGCTCAAGTGGCAAAGATCATGCTGAAGGAGTAAGGTTTTGATACCTTTTATAAGGTTTGGTTCCATCATTTTAGTGAATTTTTTTATTTTCATTGTGTGAAATGTTGATCTGATTGTGGAATTTTATTTATATTTGTAGCTGTGAGATCTTTGTATTAAATGTTTCATCTACATTAATGCTTGATTTAGGTTAGCATAAGTTTTAATTGGACAGTTTAAGGCTGTGAATCACAAAACTTAGAATGAGCTACAGTTTTGGGTTATTAAGTTTCCAACTTTAAATGCTATACAAACCATCTGTAGTTTTTGTAGTTAAGAACTTTAACATTTGATATTGATTTCTTCTTAATCTCTAATAAGAGATTCTATGAAAATGAGAATAGTCTAATAGTTAAGCTTGCCAGATGATCAAGGAATTATTAATAAATATCTTTCTTCACAGACAATTAGCACTTTTCTACTTGTATAGATTCTATATATAAAATTAGATAAATGTGAAATTTATTATATCTTAAATACAATAATCTTATATGATAACTTATCTATGAATTAGTTATTAATATTTGAATTATATAAATAATAATTATTTTAAAGTACTTTAAACCATACCATGCTTTAACATAGTCATCTACTATGTAACAAATTTTTATAGAAAATGAGCTTTTACCTTTTTCTGATTCTTTTAAAAAAATTTACTATAATATGAGTTGATTGATAATTGTGAACCCTCAAAACTGCACCTCCAGTCGACCGTCTTTCAGTTACGAACTCACAAAATCAAATCGAGCTCGAATCAGAATTGAAACGGACCAGAAACGGACGAAAAAGTAGGAAATAGGTCAAACTAGCCGGTCAGCACACGCCAGGCACACTGCCTCTCTGGGTGGCATGAAATCCATGCCAGCAGCACGGGCGGCACGCTCATTGTGCCGCCTGGATGTCTGGCGACTCACCGATGCCATCAGTGTCGCTGTCCGTACCGCTTGCGCCCTCCTCAACAGCTCTATAAATAGAGCCTCCTTCAAGCTCATTTGACAGATTCCAAGACAGAAACTCTCTTATACTGATATACTGGTTGTGTTTAAGTTCTGTTTAAAATTTAATACAAAAGAGTTGTTGTTTCAATTTCTTTTCAATTTACATTCATTACGCTTTTTTGCTAACCTTTTGTTGTTAAGATTCAAATTTAGGGTTTCGAATCGAAGGTGAAGTTGAGATCCAGAGCTAGGCTCATTCCATTTATCCGAAAGACAAGAAAAGTAAAGATATAATCTTCTTTCCATTCTCAAGATTCTAAAATCATATATAGAATTCTCTTTAGGTCTAAACAGAAAAGATCTAAAATTTATTAATTTAAAAATCAGAATTAAATTAATAAGTAGACCAACACTTTTTTCCAGAACCCCTCCTTCGCAAGAAGAAAGAACTGCGTGGGGTTTGATTCCTATTCAATAGGATATGCAGGCTGCCATTTTGAAAAGGCAATTAACTCCAAAATCATTTTTAATAACATTTTCCCTTTTACATTTGTTATTTATCTCCAAATCTGTACTTTCATTTCTTTAGTATGGTTGAGGAATGTGTGCTTTCCCTAATACCCATAAGAGTTAGAGGAAAGATCATCTTTCTTTTCATTCATTTTGATTTGTAATAATTAAGTAGGATTTATTTTGCTTATTTATCTATAATTGTCATTTCATACTATCATCTATAACTGTTCATTCATCAATTTATTCCTGTTCATGCATACACGAAAATTCCTTTTTAAGAGTTATTTTGCAATTTTTAGCCAAACTGAAGAAAATTATATTTTCTCAATTGTGTAATTACTAAAACCTGATCCTTAAACCCTCTTTGGTTACTCATAGATTAGTGCATTTTCTATTGGGATAAAACAAAATATTTTTGAAGTCAACCAATTTGGGTTTTTTTTTTAATTTTTCTAATTAAAATAAGTAAATTAAAGTGGCGATTCACTTTCACAACTTCAAAATCACAAAAATCAATTTTCTGAACTCACAACGAGTTGCAATCATAGAGTTTCTTCTGAAGAGTATTTCAATTCCTCGGTGGATCGGACCAATGCTCGGGCGAGACCTCACAATAATAATTACTTTTAGTTGTCTTATGGGCTTTTTTATTTTATTTTTTTCCTTGGGGGTGTAGATGAAACAATGGCTCTTAATAATTATATAATACATTAAATTAAAACTTACTTTAAGATTGAACTGGTTAGGGATTTGATGATGATATTAGGCCTTCACCTTTTTTAAAAAAATTATATATATATTTGATAGTTATTTTTGGGTATTAATTTTTTTGAAAACATTTGGTTTTGCTAAAGGCAAATAAAAGTTATTTTAGAACAAAAAAAAACTAATAATATGGAAATTCAAATTTCACTTGGATTGTCATTATATCTTACTAACAATGATTATATCAATTGCTTAGTGCTTGATTGAAAGCTATTGCTTTGGTTTAAATCATTTTCTTATTTTAAATCCAAGTAGGCAAAGTTTGGGAAAAGATGATTTTTTTTTTTGGATGTTATGATCATTTATTGTTTTTACCTTATGGATTTGGAATGAATTGGTTGGCAATAGAGTTGCTTGATTAATTTGCTAGATTTGAAAGAAGCAAAATACTTTTTTTTTTCCTTGGGTTTCAATTTTAGATGTTCTTATTATTAACTATAAGGCTAAGGTTTTTGTAATGCAATTTTAAAGCTGGAAAAGATTGGTTACTAATGAACTTGAAGTTTTGAGTGTGAAATACTTGATTTTTATATTAGGAACATTTTATATTATAATTAATTAAGTAGAGAATAAGTATAAGAAGAAATAGTTATATTTATATATGTATATTAGAGTTTATTTATTTATATATTTAATACATAATTATATGTGTATTAATGTGTGTTACTGTGTGTGCACATATGTGTGGTGTTGTGTAGGGTTAGCAGAGGTTTAGAGTTAATGAAACTTTATATAATATCAATAATTTTAGAGAAATGAGATTTTCAGCTGCCAAGGAGAGCAAGAAGAATAAGAAAAAAAAAAAAAAAAAGAACGATAGTGATTTAGTGCTTGAGAAATAAGAGTGCATTGTAGGTGATTGGAAAAAAAAAAAAGGTAAATAGGATATTTGAAATTTTTAAAGGGTGTTTTTCAAGTTTTCTACTAAAATTTTGATTATTTGAGGTAAGCTATTATTTCTATCTATTTTATTAGAATTAATCTGTATATTTGGTTTTTGATTTAATTGGAGATTGTAGAAGAATATGTTAAAGTTGGTTCATGAATTGAAATTGGGTTAGCTATGTATATATTAGATGACTAGTAATTTTGAAAATTTATAATAAATTATTGGGATAAAATTTAATCGTGGAATTTGATATTATTTTCTCTTAGATATTAATTTTATCATATTTAGGTTTGGAGATGATCCAACGATCGGATCAAACAAATTTAAGAATAATGTGATGACTATTTGGTAAGAAAATTTACATAGGCTAGTTTAGAAAAATAATTATTTAGAGGTCCAAATGATGTCCGATTGGTGTGAAATTTTAATGAAATTTAATTAGATATGTTGAGGACATCTTGTTAAAATTTCATATATTTTGAAGAACGTTTATATAGGTTTGTAAAATTTTCATTTTTTTGCTATCAATATTCAGTCGATTTTTCTACAGCAGTATTTGGGGTACTTTTCTTGAATCCCTAATTAAGTTCAACGTAAATGATTTTTTGATAGATAAATTTAAATATGGGTTAGCTGGTTGTATTTAAAATTTGAATTTATTTGGAATACTTATGAGAGGTTTAGAGCAAATAAATTTACTATTGTCCATGATCAAAATTAGAGGAAAAATATTTGGATTATGGTGTTGTGTTGCATAACACTTACATTTCATGAAACCTATGATAATTAGATGCATTTGATTCATATTTACATCAAAAGTTAAAGGTAATTATTATAAAATATATGTGTATTCAGGTGGAGAATTGACTAATCAGCAGAACCAATAAATTTGGTATTATCACTTAATTAGTATGCTTCAATGAGGACACATTTGTTAAATTGGTAACTAGCACTAAATAATTGTTTAGTAATATGATTGATATTTGTATTACTTGTATTAAAAGTTGGGGAATAAAAGAATGTATGCCTTTATATGTGACGTAATTGTATGAAATAACTGATACGTGGTTTATCGACGTGAATTGTTATTGTATTGAGACAATATTTATTATATTGAGATAAGACCATGACTTGGGCTTCCTGTGGTGCACCTGAGATATATTTGGTTACTATATGATTCGGGCAAAATTGCCTTATATGTTATATGTGCGTACCGAACCTGTTCGCAGTGCCCTATTATTAAAGTTAATGAAAGCTATATTATAAAGTAAGCAATGAAACTATTTCCTTATTAAGATTGAACTACTGACAAATTCAATTAGATAATCAACTTTTTTTATAATTCTATTTTCATATATTAAGCAAATAAAATATTTACTTATGTTTTGAGGAAAAGACATTAACTAGAAGTTTTTCTATGATTCTTTGTTTATTTCTCAAATTTAAGTACTTATCAATGATATTTTTGAAAAAAGTTATAAATTTGGTTGTTTAAATTTCTTAATTGAGATTTTAATAAGTACTTTATTTTGTATGTTACAATTGTTTGCGTAAATATATATTATTATGGCTTGAATTTATCGTTAACCTTGGATATGTAGTAGAAGTGAAAGAATACATAAATGAATAGGAATATAGTATCTTGTCAAAGAATTCATCGTACGCATATATATATATATATACACATTTTCCAAACATATAAACTATAATATTTTTTTAAAATTAATCAAGGGTTAAACCTTAAAAACATTTCAACAAAAAAATAATGAATTTATTATTATTTTCTCACTTTAATATATTTGCATAAGATGGATTCTTTGGCTTTGTGCTTTTTTTTTTTTCTTCATTCAAGTATTTGCATGTTCATAAAACTAATGTCAAACAAAATTAACTATTTAACTTTCTTTATAATTATACTTTTTTGTATTAATTAAATTAAATAACTGCTTTGGTTTTGAGAAAGAGACACTAACTAAAAGTCTTTCTATGCTTTTGTGTCTCTTTTTCATAATTGAAGCAGGTATTTATTTTATTTTTTAGAAAGGTTATTAATTTGTTAGCTTGTATGCTAATTGAGTTTTTTTTTTTTTAGGTTCTTTAATTTGTACATTATAATTAATTAGTATAAATTTCTATTGATGCAGTGTTTAATGTGCCATTAAGTTCAAGTATGTAAAAGAGGTTAAAAAATAGATTATCGAAAAGGAAATATAATAGTCAAAGGATTAATAATTTGAAAAGATTTTTATTTTAAATAATTTTTTTTAAATAGATTTTTTTTAAAAAAATATATGAATAAGACCAAATTTTAAATTAATTGACCTTGCATATAAATGCATATTTTATTCTTACCTATAATCTTTCTTAATATTCTTAATTGTTGAATTTAAAAAAAAAATGTTTTGTAGCAAATATTAGATTAAATAAACCTATTATTTGAAATTTTTAATTTTTTTTAAAAAAGCATATCAATAAAATTTAATTTAATATTTAATTTTTAAAAAAATTTTTTTTTTGCTTTTTTTTTTTAAAAAAATTGTCCATATTATTTATAGTTAATTTAGTATTTTTTTTCTCATTGATTTTTTTTGCTAATTAAATATTTTTTTTCTAATGTTTGTAGGTTATCAAGTGTTTTGTTCAACTGTTCTTTCTTCTCCACTTATTTTTTCCCTACTCCATATGGCTTATTATGATTTTATATGTATTATTATTATTATTATTTTAATCTATACTGTTTTGTCTAATTTTTTTTTTTACTTTCTTTCATGTTTTTATTTAAAGTATCTATTTTTCATTTATGTAGTATTTGTTAGGCCATTAATTATTTTGTGTTTTTTTATTCTCTGGTTTCAATTTTTTAAAGTTTCTATTTATCAGTGCTACATGTGCAATTATTTTATTTGATCTTTATAATTTGCTACCAAAAGTTTTTTTCTTAGTGGTTTTTGATTGTCTCTTTTTTCTAAAATCATTTTTTAAAAATTTAGTGGTTTTAATTTCTTTAATATTTTAGTTTTTTTTTTCTACCTTGAACCTGTTGTTTTGGTTTTGTATTTAATAAAATTCATTTTTCCTCTATATAGTTGATTATTATATATTTATATGTAGGTTCATAATATAATAAGATTTGTTGAAATATTCCATCTTCTTTTGAATGTACTAATTTATTTTTTTAAATGTTTTTTATTGTTATTTCAGTCTTTTATTTATCATTTTTAACCTTTTAATTTATTTTCATGTTCCTTTTTTGTATTTATGCTTAAATTAATTTCTAAGCATATTTAATTTCTATTGCATATCTATATTCTTTGATCTTTTTTAAGTCACTGTATTATATTTTTTTATCCCAAAATAATTTTAAGCTAAATATAATTCATGTTGTTAAATTTATCTATTGCATTTAGTAAATTCTATTATTTCCTATTTTCTTTCATAACTACGTATACAGTTATCGTACTTTTAATTGTCTTAAAATATAATTTTATTTGTTTGCATTAAATGCATTAGTTGTCAACTCTCTTTATTTTTTCTCTTCTTTTTATCATACCTATACTTTTTTTCAATTTTTTTTATACCGTAACAGTATAATTGTTATACTTATACTTATCTTGCTGCTAATTTATTTTAAACTAAATCTTTCATATCTTTGCTCTACTCCTAGCATTTCATGCTTGCTTGACAAATACAATTATCTACTACTGTACCTCTTCTTACTTTTTATTTGGCAATCCACTTATAAATAGAGTTAATCTTAGTAGCACTTAATGCTATTTGTTCTTTGAGTTTCTTTTTTAAAGTAGCTTATTTTTTTTAGCATTTAAATAAATTATAACAAAAGAAATTTTTAAAGTAGCTTATTTTTTTTAGCATTTGTGTCATATTTTGCTGTCATTAATTATTTTCTATATATTTTATCATTTTCAGTGCTGTTTCATTATCTCAAGGGTTAAATTTATATTATATAATTTATAATTTATAGATTAAGGTTTGTGATGATTCTTAATCTTTAATATTTGTTTTTTATCTGGTGTTTGCCCTTATTCTATTATTTTTTTTGATATTTAATGTTGTGATATTATCTAGACAATAAAAAAAATAGTCTCTTTGGGTTTTTGTAAATTGTATATTTTTAATTTATCATCACTTTCCTTGATTGTGATTTCTAAATAATAATTTTTTTTTGTAAAAAAAAGAATAATAATAGCTATGCGTGGTTGCTTTGAATTTTTTTCAAATATATGTTATTAGATATAAAAAAAAAAAAAAATTCTTTTGTTATAATTTATTTCCCATTCGTCTTCCTTGAAAAAAAAAATGTACTTATGTTTTTTTAGATCAATTATTTTTTTTTAAATTTCCTCATAATTTTCCTAAATAAATAATGGATTTTTTTTTAATTAATTTCTCTTTTTACATATGGTAACAATCAAAATCCCTTTCTATTTCGCTTTTGACAATGTCACATGACAGTTAAGCTTACCTATTGCAGAATACCATAATCAAAGTATTAGAGAAAATAATTTCTTTTGTATTGTATATTATGCGTTCTACAACAGTTTAGGTAATAAGTGTTTTGCATATATAATAACTTTCAGCCTTTCATCTACTGAAAATGCAAAAAACGTTGCCGTTTTGCTGCTTTGGATCATTTGGCTTCTGTATTTGACTTAAATATTGCTGATTATAATCATAGAAATATGGTTATGTATAAGCTCAAATGTGATGTGCTTAAAAAGCAAGATGAGGTTTTTAGCTTAGTGCCAAACTCCTACACAAAATATGATAAATTAATGAGGATTTTAAGAAAAGTTAAGTTCACAGTAAGTAAAATTTCTCAAATGTAAAAGAACTAA
>CANTUT010001433.1:0-20000 GCA_947687605.1 Reutealis trisperma
GAAGTATTGCCGCTTCCATAGGGCAGTCGGACATCCTACTCAAGAATGCTGGACTTTGAGGAGGATCTTCAACGAACGCGTGCAATCCGGCCAACTGGTGTTGCAAGGGGGGGACGTCCATACCAACCCCCTACCACGCCATGAGCCAAGGCAAGCACATGTGAATGTAATCACTCTATTCTATTTTGAAAGAAAGTCCGATGTCGGAAAGCTCTCTTGGGGCGATAGGTTGACTTATGGATAGAATCCGATTCTGGATATGCTGATGGTGAATCCGTGGGTGAAGCCTTTTTGTTGCCGCTGGTGCTCTTAGTTCCGTTGATATAGTTGGAGCTGCTAGTAGAGCCGGAGTAGGAGCTGCTGGAACTGCCTAGACCGCAACTCTCTTATTTGACGAAAGAAGGTTGGCGGGGCTGAAAGGGACTTTATAAAGCCAAGAGTCGCCCCTGATTCGGATGTTACGAGAAATCTGTCCTCTGATTCCGATGCCGCAGAAGGGAACCAACCCTGACCGAAGGTAGCACATAAAACGATGTGTAAAGCGTATAGCCAGCCGATGTAATCGAATCTTCTGATCACGCACGGAAAGGGGCCTTTTTGACGGGCTAGCTATCAAGCGATCCGGTGGGAAAGCTAAGGGTTGCAATCCTGAGGCAAACCATTCATCTACTTTCTGTGGCAGTGGAAGTCTTTGTCCCAGAAGTAGGAATAGCTGTCGAAGTAGAAGTCCCAAAGAGTGTACCAGCTTTCGTGGAAGTAATGGCATTCCCATTAGCTCGGAGCAAAAAGGGTCTAACGTGCCTAAGTAGCGAAAGAAGGATAAGGAGGCTAATAGTAATCCCCGGCTCACCCTTTGACCATTCTAAGTTCCGGGCCCTCCCCCTTTAAGCCTGCTAAAGCTACAGTTGCTGTCCTAAGGTAAGGGCAGTTCCTGTTGTAATACCGGTTATAGGTGTTGCAGGCCCAGGGTAAGCCCAACCAGTCATTGGAGTTGCAGTGCCTCCTTCTAGGAAGACAGTGAAAGTCTTTTCACCTTCGCCTTCCATTTCTAATGCTGTCGAGCGAGTGGAAGTTGCTGCATTCCTAAGGGTTTCAATGATTGGAGAAAAAAGGTAAGACTCTCCAGTGGAAATGGGAGTTTGCTGGGGTTTCACTTGTACTTACATCCAGTCCATCTAGCTAGCTCTATTCTTTCTTTTCCAGTGCAAGTTCCTGCTCCCGGGCATGCGAATAAGCTCTAAGATTAGAAACTATCTGTGGATACGTCAAGAAGGCTATCTGTAGCTACGCTATTAGCGGATTACCAGGAGGAGTGGGTAGCCTATTTTCAATCTTTACTTTCTAGAGCTATCTAACAGTTCTCTTAAAGCCATTGTCTCTAACAAGACAACATATGCAACATCCGCATAGAGAGCAGGTTCTTATTATAGCTTGCTTATAGTAGGCTATCTGGCCAAGTTAGTTTTCAGCTTTTTTATAAGTCTAAGCGAGTCCAGTGTATAAGGGTGGGATTGTGATATCCTATTTTTACCTAGTACTAGTCCCAGTCAAAATTTTATCCCCTGTGATCAATCCTGGTACAGATCAAGTGATAAATCTAGCTTTTAGTTAGGGAAAGATGTATTTTTAGGGTAAGCAAGCATAAAGCCAGCAAGCTTTGAAGAGGGAGAACTATAGGGCGCGAGGAAGAACGGGTGGTAATCCACATATCATTCTACCTAGGTTTATGTTATGCCTAATAAATGTCCCAAGAGTGGGAGCAGCAGTTTCTAGTGAAATTCCTACTATTCCTAGTGTACAGTAGTTAGTCTCTCTCTATTGTGATATTTCTCTGCAACCAGAGTTGAGTGGAAGTTTCGTTTTTCCCTTTCGTCTAGTTTCATTCCTGCTATTTCCCCTCTTTCAAGCAAGTCAAATGATCAAAGCAGTTCAATCAGTTAAATGCTTGTTTCCCCTTAGGACAAATACAAGATCTATTTTGGTTTACAGGGCTATCCCTTGTATTCCCAGTCTAGCAGGAGTCACATTCTTGACTTCATAAGACATTGATAGTCCCTCACCTATATATATAATTATTATATATAATAATTAACAAGGAAAAAGTATAATAATTCTTTTATAGTTTTAATATTCATTATCATATTTGATATTGATTCTATGAAAATACAAACTTCTATAGTAATAATAGTAATATAAAGTAAAAGTAATACAAAAAGAGTCCCTTCGTCCTAAGTTCTAAGTTCTAAGTTAAACCCTTGATTCTATCTTCGACCGAGTTGGGGAAAAAAGGTAAGACTCTTTCTTTTCTTTTGTTCTATCTCAGGGGTAAGCGCATCAAATGAAAAAAGGGGTGGAGTCCAGTGTTGAATTCCTTTGCTTCTGGGGGGAGCGATAGGACAAACAGACAGATAGGAAAGAAGGAGTCTTTCTCAAAGCAAGCAGCAGGATAAAGCTTTGGATAGCAGGGTGAAGGGATAGAAAAAAGGCCTAAAGCTAGTTCAGTTCCATAAAGTGATTGGGCATCTTATGATTTTTTATTACTTCTTCTTCCTTTCGCTAGATCTCTGTTCGGTCGGTACAGTTGAGCCAGCAAATAATACAGAAAAAGTTGGAGTAGCTTTTATTCGCCCAGCCAGAATGATTTCCTTTGATGTCGATCCATTAGAGCCTCTTTCAGTTGAAATTGGATAGTAAAAAATAGGGCAAGCAAGTCTTCAAGTTTTCTTTTCTGGGGTTGAGTATTCAGTCCTAGGTCCATACTCGGCTCGGGGCAAGGAAGAAAGCCGAGAACCAGCATGCTTTGAAGAGGGAGCAGATCTAGGCAAGTAAGAGATTGTTTGGGCAGGTCTAACTAGATATCTTTACCTGGCTTTTGATAGGGCTCGGGCAACAAGAAAGCAGGGTCAAAGTCTGTTTATTCAAGGATGGGATGTTTTCTGTGCTCGGGACTCTATCTTATGAAATCGAATTCGAATCTCATCACTGAGAATCGAATTCTAATAAATATCCTTGCTTCTCTTACTAGACGTTATTTCTAATAATAGACTGACTTAGCTTTGATAGACTGACATCCAAGTGAGAATAGAATGATATTCTCCCAAGCCTATCTATGTTATTGATTACATTTCGTTACTATCTTTATGAGTAGTGATTTCTAAGAATAGACTTAGTTAGTTACTGACTTAGTTACTGCTTTAATTAAGCAGAAGTGATCAACGTAAAAGCATTCTATAAAGCACTGCTGACCTTCCGACAACGCTGCTTTTTCAAGATCTGAAAATAGAATAGCTCGTTCCGCCCTTGCTTCTGTTTTTGGCCTGTTGAGGAACTGAGATGATTCATCTTAGTCTGAGTATGCCGTGTATGTCTTTAATAAAGAATAGATATTTCTATATTCTATGGCCGGATTGACAAATCTATAGTGGCGGGTGTATCTTCTTCTGGGCGAGCTGCGGAGCTACTTTTTCTTTCTTTCATTCCATCTGTCTTGCTTGATTGGTTGAAGAGAGCGCTTTGATAAGACTGTTCCGCAGAGAGTGTGGCTAAACACTTCTTCACCTTTCTGCCTTCAAATTCACTTCGCGTAAACCTGATGAAGATGCAACAACTCCAATAGGTTTAAGGGTAGATGCAATAGCACCCACAGCTCTGGTGTTGTGAATAACAGCTTTAGTAGTCTCAGTAGCTTTTTCTTTGCCCTTACTAGTAACAGCAATGAAACCGTCAGAATCAACAACTTCCTTCCTAGGAGCAGCAGCCTCCTGTTGCTTCACAACAACTATAGGTTGATCTTTCTTTATCTCTTTAGAAGGTTTCAGCCCATTTTAACTAACAGCTATCTTTACACAGCAATACTAATTTAGGCATACATGCATGGCATATCATTCTCATTAATGCATAACAAATTAATCTGATTGCCCATTTCATCTTCCAACATAATCTGAGAAGGAAAGGTGCCAAACACATCCATTTCCACCAATATTCTCGCATAAGATAATCGAGACCTGTAATTGGTACATTTATCAGTGAATAATGGCTTCCCCACAGCACTAAAAATATTACTTAACATCTCACCATCCCAGAACTCTAAAGGTAGCAGAGGTAGCTTAACCCAAATAGGCACAAAGCTAAAGCTTTCCTTATCTTCAAACTGCATACGCTGTCTCCACTCCTTAAGAATTAATGGGTGTTTATCGAAGGTAAGTGGACCATCAACAAGAGCCTTCCTCCGCCCTTCTTCAGAATCGAATTTGAAGAGGAAGGTATTCGATTTTACTTGATGAACAGAAAGAAGCCCTATCTCCTTCCATCTGTTAAGGGCAAAACTCTCAATTCTTCTAAATCTCAGTTCTAACCCAATAACACTACCAATCAACACCATATTCCACTTCGCAGCCTCACTTTGTACTTCTTGCGAGTGAAACTTCACCATTCTAACTCCATCACTAACCATTGGTGGAATGTATCGAAGAGTGCATTCCTCAGATTTGAGACGATTCTGACGGAATAGCTCTGCCCAAGGCTTATTCATAAACTTTGACATCCTCATTCTCGCACGTGTGAATGTTTTATTCATGAATTTTGTACTATTGGCACATCCTCATAAATAGTTCTATTCGATAGACTAATTTAAGTCTTTCAGTAGTTAAACACGATTTCAGTATTCAATCTATCCCCTTCGTTCTGGAGTTCAGGACTTCTTTTCTATGGTCTCTTTTCCTTAAACTTAAGCCCTCTTTAAGCTCTCTTCTAGGGAATTTGCTTAGTCTAGTAACAAGTCTCGATAAGCTGTCGCAATCAGGCAATTCGTTAAAAGAGATATCTGATCGATCTGTCTTTCAATACTATCTATCTTCCTCCTTCTGTTGTTTCTGATCTGTATTGCCTTGAGGAAAGAAAAGAGATATTGTACTTCTCACCCTATTAATCACTTTGTGTCCTATCAAGCTTTCTTCCACTGAAGATGATTGAGGAAAGAGGTTTTGAAAGGGTAGGGGGTGCGTGCGCTTCGGATAAGGCAAATTTATATGCTTACACTATAACTATGGCTCACGAGGAGGCCCTGGTCCTGACTAAGGAATGGGATCTCAGTACTTTTCCTATTTTCTTTCTTCTTTCATGTCGAGCTTTCGAAAGCCACTGGGGAGGGAGAATGAACGATCGACTGCTAAAGATCTTGAATAAAGCATTGATAGCTTTGCAGAGGAGAAAAACTTTGATTCTTCCCGAAGGTCCTTCCTTGCATGCTGAAGTGAACAGGGGCGGTACCAACTACGACTAGAAAGCGGTCACTCCTGTCAATGAATACCATTCATAGTAGTAAGATAGCCGAAACTACTTTGTTTGACTGCTCGAGGCTTTTATATATTTACTTAATTATAAGCTTGCATAGTGCTCTTACTATTTATTTGTTTTTCTCGGCTTTCTTCTGCCGAACCGAACGAAGACAGTTTCTCTCCCCTCTGTACCTATTGCACTGATCTCTTCTCTTTCACTCTCTTTCTTCATTCAGGAAAGGTGAAGATGGAATCGGGAACAGAAAACGAAGCAGGAACAATATTACATATTTCCTTTGGTCGAGTTTGCTTCACTGGTCGCTTCCTTTGTCAGCCTCACTTCGTTCGGGCCTCACCACTTCCTGCGACAGCTAACAAGGGGCATTTAGGACAACTCGTTCATTTAGCACAACTTCATTCGGCTCGGGCCTCTCTTTGGAGAGTCCCTTCTTTCCAATCAATAAATATAGTGCTGGCTCGCTATTCATATTCTTTCTGCTTTACCGGTACAAGAACTAAATTTCCATGAATTCTGGGTCTGTGCGCTTAGCAGCCCCTACTTTCACATTTCTTCCTATGAAACTACTTGGTCTCCTTCCATTTAGACTGAGATGGCTTCTCTTTCGACGGATTTACTTCCCCACTTAAAGACTCGCAGGAAAGACTGAAAAGACCTGACTCCTACTGAAGCTGCTAAGAGAGACTGAGCCGATATTGACCTATGAGATTTGTACACTTCGGCTTGGCACCTTCCTTTGGTTCGTGCTCGCCCGGGCCGTTTCTCTGCCAATCTCGAATTGGAATCTTTGCTTACCCGTGGGCCTTCCAGGATCCCTTTTGGAGCTCGCAAGGTTGAGTTTTCTTCCCAGTTGATCCTGACTAATCCATATTCAGTTAGGTTAGCTACTTCCCTCAGTGGGGATAAGGAATATCATCAGAATAGAAACCCCGAATGAAATGGTATTTTTCCTATCTAAAAAAGGCTTTGAACCAGCCTTTTTAGTTAGACCATTTTTATTTAAAGAAAGTCCCGTTTTAATGATTTACAGAAAGAGTTTTTTTTGTTCAATTCTTCAAATAAAATACTTCCTGCCAGGCTTTCTGTGCTAATCCGCATTGCTTTCAAGCTTTAGGTTCTAATGGAACGAGCCTTAGTTCGGGTCTGGTGCTCAATATAGTAATTAATAGTACGGGTAGGGCAGGTAAGGTCCAATTAAGAAAGACTTTGTAGGGAACCCCGAGTTCAACTAGAGTAGCGAACCTGGAAAGCTTAGTAGTTAGCCAGGAAAGCTGGAGTAGAAGGCAAACTGGATAAGCGAATAAAGTCATTTTTTCACGAATTCTAGGCGGTTGTAGAGGGATTAAGCATTCCCAATGAGAAGATCTAGGGTAGAAAGTAGCTCCCCAGTAGCTCAAAGAAAGTCTCGTCCCGACCTGGGGTTGGCTTGAGAAGGAGAGTCTCCCCGGTTGTTAACAAAGCGGCATACAAGGAAGCAAAGATGAACCGGCTTGGGGGGAATAAAGAAGATGAATGTTCGGGTGTGTCCTTAACACCAAACTACCTTCTCTTCTAATCCTGCTACGAAATCTCGATTTTCAGGCGCAATTCCAAGGGAAGGTTTGAGCCAATCAAGTAAGCGAGTACCTGTCTCCGTCCCTGCTGTCGCAGGTGATGAAGTAGTTGGAGTAAGAAAAGGTTAGTGAATGAAATTTCCTTCAACCCTGTCAGTGTGAAATCAAGCTTCAGAGTCTTCCTTCCACGGCTACGGCTTATCCATCGGAAACTTCTCGTTATACAGCGGCAACGACAGAATAGGAAACTGCAGCAATTGGATAGGTTTATCGCTGAAGAAATCCCATTAGAATCCATCTATGTAGGGCAATCCAGAGACATTTCGTAAAAAGAAAGAAATCTCGTCTTCATATATTTCATCTTCATCCCTCTCCTCTATTCATATTAAGTAGGTAAGATAGATTCTATTTTATCCATAAGTAAAGTAAGAAAGTTCAAACTTGAGTCAAGCAAAATGGGGAAGCACTTCAAGTAGATTCCTCCGAAACTTAGATTGCATGTGCTTAGCTTAGGACTTTCACTGGCACTAGATTAGGGGATTATCTTACGACTGGCTGACTTAGCAAGGCCTTAGGATTACTTGCAGGTATTCTCTCTCTCTGTACTAGTCTGTGACTGAGTTAATCCGAGGTATTATATGCCTTTATGTATACGTATCCCTCTCTGTGGATGACGGAATACCTTACCTTTTTGACTTAACCTTGCACTACTCCTTCTTGCTTACCTGCTTGCCTAAGTTAATTAAATAAAAAGTTTGATAAATTTCAATACATCTGTAACAGGTGTAACAGGCTTTCTCACTTCACCTTGGAAAGGAACATTAAGGTAGATTGCTGGTCGGTCGGGGTTCTACAAGGGAGAAAAAAGCTCGTCAACAAGCATTTCCCGTGAGTCAGAAATTGGCATATTTCCTGTAGGTTCAGGCGAACGCAGGAGGAAAAGGAACACCTATCTTGTCTTTCCAAGATGGCACCTAAGGCTCAGTACAATAGAGAAAGAGGAATGAAATACAACCTACGGGAATCTTCCACTAGCCAAAAAACGTGCGGTAGAAGGCCTTAGGCCGATAAGTAAGGCTTGGATCACGTCCCAAGAAATGAAATTCGATTTTATCGGTAAGGTCACAGATTCCTTATAAAGAGAAATTGATCTTCGCATTGACTGACTGAATCAAGCAATTCAACTTTATATTTGCCAATGTCTCCAGACTTGACTGAATTTTATTTATATTTGCGTTGACTAAGGTCCTCGAAATCAAAAGAAAGGTATAGTTCAAATACATCTTCCTGCCAATCCTTTGACTTTGATTTCGATGGCTTAGATTCGGACAAATGGGTTCTATGTGACAGAAAAGGGAAGATAAGATGAACTTTTTTACACACTTGGCTTACTTGCTTTTATGCTTGAGGCATGGAAAGCATGCGCTCCATTATCTGCTGAGGGCTGCGTACCGGTCCCATGGTATGTTATCAGACTACTACCATGTGTTGGTAGGAGGACCGTGGATGATTTCAAAAATTCCTTGACAGGGGACGCATGTGAGGGTCCGAACAGTTTCTTGAAAGAACAGAACCCATTACAAAGATTTTTTAACATTATGAGAAGATAAGATAGCCGATCTACTACTGGGAGAATGTGAGGAATTTCGCTATGCCACCCGGCTGTAATGATGTAGCAAAACCAACGGGAAGATCAGTCCAGGGTTCGAATAGAGATAGGGAGCGGAGTTTACAAAGCGATAGGGTTAGAGCGTTTGAGTAGGGATGGTAAGACATCCAAGACGCGTAGCTGCTTGGAAGTAGCTCCTTCTAGAAGTTCGAGACTGTTAGCCTATTAGTGAAATCACTTTGAATAAGAATAGATGCTTGACTAGTCTTACTATCGGTCTTGTCTACAGCCCAGGTCTTCCTCGTTCAGTTCTTTCCCTGGTTAGCTCTCTTCCTTCTTGCTTTCCCACACCATCTACCTTCCAGATTACAAGTATGTAAGAAGATAAATGGAATGAACTCACTCTCAAGAAAGACGAGGATTTTGAACAGAAATCAATCACACCAGAATGGATGGTACAAAGTACTCCGATACTGAAGCTAGCAGAGAATGATGAAGAGCCACCCCATTAACCGAGTCGGGAGTTGCAGCACCGAATCGCATGTCCATTCAAGTCCGGTCAAAGAGATTCATACCTCCACCAGTAGCAACATTGGTGTGGCATAGCAGCTATGCCCTAATGGCAAATGGAATGCGCTTTCAGAGGTTTATTCTGTCCAATAGAAGCAAAATCCTATAGGTGAATTCTTCTGTGGCAGAAGTCTTATTTTAATAAATACAATAACCCTTATTTATAGAATGAATAAATCCATTTTCTACTTCACTTACCCGAAGGATCCTCCAACTAAGCCTCCGGTAGGCACAACTCAGTACTAAGTTTACGGCACTAAAGAGCATACAAGATTTTATGGGTCGCACTCCGGAAGTGGCATAACAAAACTGCCCTAGTAGCTGCACATGAATGGACAGAAAAGGATGGAGTGCTCGGGTTCTTTTACAAAGACTCGGTTGCTAGGCCAATAGAAGTAGTGGAACTTTCCACTCTAGCGTACCTAACTTGTGAAAAGCATGATTTACGATATGCACGGACAGAAGTAGCTGCTTGGAATTGGAACCCGAGATTGATATCCCAATGGCACACCAAAGCCCGCCCAACTCTAACCAAATAACAGTTTTAGAACAAGCCTTTGGAAAGTCTTTCAGATACCCAATCCCACTAATGAGTAGGGCTTTAGAGCAGGTGTGCTGAATTAGCCTTCGAGTTCTGGCTCTTGAACCAAGAAGACTTATAGTTCTGCTTCGACAACAAGGACTTAAGGTTCTAACTCGACTTCTGGTTCTACTTCCGATTCTGCCTTGCACTAGCCCATTGCTCCATTGCTATAGCAAAGCGATTGCGTGCTTCTGAGAGGAAGTTTTTATTCTACTGGTCTTCCTCTTGTGATTACGATTTCAAATACATACCAAACTTTCCAGAGGAGATGCCGGTGAAGACTACCAGCCAATGATGGACCTGGGCCTACTACCGCCCAGTAGCCTATGAAGTCTCAAATTTAGTACTAAAGTAAAACTTCAGATAGAAAGATGAAAGTTATCCCAATAGTCAAGATCTTATACCAATGGTTGGTTGGATTGTTCGTACTCTCTCTTTCCTTGGAAAAGCACTAATTTCATTCTATTTGGGACCTAGAGGAGATAGAAGCTGTAGTTAGTGAGTTGCCTGCCCTCGGGCTGAACTGCTGACTTACGAAATTACTTATTAAGTAAAGAAAGAGTAACCTAGCAATGCTCAAAGATCTCGCCTAGCAAGAAAACGGATGCGCGTTAGCGCAACGGCTTTCGCGCAGCTCAATCCGTTGCTTGTTCCCTCACTGCACACTTTCTATATATCTGTCTCCATCCAATCAAAGACGGACAACGGCTACCAATATGACAGTGCAAGAGTGGAACTCATATACTCCACTTCTTGTTAGTTAAGTAGAGAAGGCTACTGGCCCTGCCATCTTGCTTTACAGACCGACCGCTGGAACTGATCTTTCTTATGTCATATTGCCGGGGTCGGCTACCTCATCTCTCTTATCACGGAATCTTCTTATACGTTGATACACGAGTTGGACAAAGAGAGGCAGGAACGAGATCTTGTGGGATGAATCCTTCTTCCTATTGTTATTGCTTTGGTCCGGAGATGGCTTGTGACTTGTATAGAGAGGGTACGCTGCTACGATGTGGCAAGATGAAACTGACCATGCTCAACTTCGATCTAGTAGGGGCAGTCCCTGTGTTCGTTCAATGCTTTGCCGGTCAAAGATGTAAGATTTATCTAGTAGTACAGCTGACTTCACACTAAGACTTAATAATGCCCGAGAACATAGTAATAGAATAGGAAATTGCCCCTTCTCAGACTAGTTAAAACTAAGAGGACGGTTTTCAAAGCAAGAACAAGGAAGAATGCGCAACTGGCTAGCTCGAAATTCTCTAAGAAAGGAGGAAGCTAGTAAGTAAAGGCCCTCGCATTTCGGGTTTTTAGTGCTTTTCTCTACTGCAAATAGCATAAGTTGTTCACGAATAGGCTACAATTAGCTATCGTAAGGCCTCTCTCTTATCAATGCTTGGGATAACTTTCTAAGATCTTGCCAGTAGTATGCTTTAGAGCTAGTTGATTAGACCTCCTTTTCCTACTTCTCCTGCTCCTGCTAGGGATGGACAGGGACCTGGCTAGCGCTATAGCTTTGCAAGGTAAGGAAATGTTCAACTCGTCTGCTTGAAATCGATAGAGTCAGTAGAGCGTCTGCTAATCATGGTACGAATTCTCTCTTTAGGTAAGTATGATGTTCAAGTATCAATGAAAGTCTCTATTTCAGTATGGAAAATTGCTCAAGTGGAATCAGTTGCAGTTGGCATATATAAATAAGTAGAAGATCCTGTCTTCTTTTATTAAGGAATTTCTAGAGAGAATTCAATTCCTACTGGCATTAACATGAATGCGCTTACTTACCTTTGCCTGCCTTTACGCGCATCTAGAGGATTCGGTTGACTGAACCCTCCCTTTCGAACTGAATCTACCCTCTTTTCTTCCCCTAGGAAACTCCCGGTCTCAGGTCAAATCCTATTCCTACAGACTTTGCTGCGATTGCTCAAGTTGAATCAGCGGTGAAAGATGGCAATGAGCCAAGGGCTGGATCATCCCAGCAGTATAGATCTCAATCGTTGAGAAGACCCCTTGTTGGAACAGGATGGCAAACCCCACCAGTCAGCCTTAGACTAAACTACCTTGAATAACTACCTACTGGAGCTCTATCCCACATCTTATCGGTACCCTTGGTGAGTCTTTCTTACGCCTTGTGACAATGATTCCTCACCGAAGGGCGGAAGAAATTGCTTAAAATAAAAGGCTTGCTCTTAGACTCGATACCAAGACTCCCTCTTCCTTCCCTTCCCCACAGTGCTTTCTTTAAGTCTGAAACCCCATTTGTGTCAAGACAATGGGGGCTAGCGACCGCACCAACACAAATCCGTTGGGACAATACGATGGTCCGAAATCATTGGAAAGTCACGACTACACAAAGTCAGTGAGAATGTGTATCTATCTATCCCAGAGCAAAGTTGCTCAAGAATCATTGGGGAAATATAACTCCTGCAGCACAAATGCAATGGGAAGTACACCAGGAAGGGATCAATCAAGAAGCACAGTTTCACAAGCTCGTTGGGAAGCCACCACTCCCGCAACACAAAGACAGTGGGAGGTGACATCTCTTCCAAGGTTAAATCAATAGGCGGCTATCGAGACAATGGGAAATTGATGGACCAAGATGACAATCCTTGTATACTAGCTTTAATTGGCCATTGACTAGTCTCTTTTTGGATAGTGAACCTCATGAAGTGGCCAAAGCCAACAGTCTGAAGGCAATGTAATCGAGTTTATGGCGACCCGGTGCAGACTGGTTCTCTTTCTCGCCGAGTCGAAAGAATTAGAGCGATATAGCCCGGTAAGTCTACGCCTCATTGATTTACTTTACAAGGGTTCTATACGGAGAAATCAACGAGAACGAGGACCATAATACCATAATACAGCAGTAGTTGTTGGCTTTGCAGATGGCCAGAGGGAGCTACTGGTTCTGAAGTTGGTCTTGGTTTCAGCCAGAAATCGAGATTCGAATTAGCTCTAACTATGATTGACTCTGACAGAGTGTTTATGCCCAGCAATCCAGTCTTTTCTGTCAGTTCTTTTAGCTGTAATGCTTGAATTGAGCCAGTCTGATAGCCTTTTAGATACATGATGACTGGCCCACTCGCCAAACATGATCATTTAGATCAGTAATGCCCCTAGCTTGCGCCCATTGGAATCCAACTCCGTGCACCTGATTCTTTAGTCATTTTTGGCTGCTCTGCTCCCGAAGGAAGGGGACCCTAAAGAACCCTTGGTTCTTGTTACGCCAAAAAGAAAGATTATGTTCGAAATCGCTGATGAGTGCTCCCTCGCTGTACATGTAAGATATCATGGGTATTCGAGTGACGATGTTCTTAGCGAGACCTATAGTATAGGAGTTTTGCTCCAACAGACTGAATTCGGCATCGTGATGCTTTTCTACGCTAGGATTACTGGTAAGGAATGAAGCATGGGATGTTATCATCGGTGAAAGATTCTTAGCTTTCTCTTGATCTAGAGAGGAATCTAATTTCCTCCTTGGGTGGATTGCTTTTCATATCCATCTTTGTTACCGGAATTACAGGTAAAAGCATCTTAGCATACGGCATCTCCGGGCTTAGCCTTTTAGCTTGGCAATAAATCTTTCTCAATCCCGAGGGTATAAATCTATCTCTACTAAATTCCCTTTTAGAGCCGGGAGTGCCTTTGAGAGTTGAACCGGTAAACAGTAGAGCAAGGGAAGACTCTGACTTTGAAAGACATGGTAATAGTATAAGGAGGGGACACCAGAGGATGAAGCCTACACGAAAGTAGGCAATCAAAGCAACGGAGATCGAATTCCAGCAGCTCCTAGACTTGATCAAACAGAAAGATCTGGAATGGAAGTTCCTACCAAAGCAATTGTAGCTGCTCTAGCATCAAAAATTTAGCACCTTATAACACTCGGTTGCTTGCCGGTTGAGGGAGTTTATGACATAGAACCTCTTAGTTATCTAGTTTATTGGTACCGTGTTGAAATGGTTGCACGTGAGGCTAGTTTTAAACTAGGTTTACCAAGAAGGGAATAGGCCTCTAGGATTTCCAACCAACCTGCCATGTCTTGGTTACAAGGAGAGTTCAAAGAACTTTATATCCTTAACTTAAGGATGGGGAGGCGGGTACATCAACCAAGAAAGGAGGATTCTTGTATTAAATTCTTGTTGATCCAGTGGTTCCTCTCTCCTGTACCTCCTACAAGGGAAGGAACTCCTTGTGCCTATGCAAGGCCTAGGTCTATAGATCTTTTTAGTTTCCGAGGAGATTTTGAAGATTAAGGAATCCAAATGCTCTAGGAATTCGTCGACTAAAAAGTAAAGGGAATAGGGGATTTATAGATCGAGGAGGGAGAATCCGTGAATGGAGAGGGATACCCAAACATTAGGCTTGAAGATGTAACTCCTAAGGTTTGCGGGAAGATCTAGAACAATCCAAACACACCCTAGCTGCATCAAATAGCCTAGTCCGTTAGCGTGGATCAGGAAAGGGCTTGAGAGTAGAGATGGCCTTGGTTTTATTTATTACCGCTTTTTTCGGTAGATTTATGCAATTTCGATGCTTGGCTATGTTGGTAGCAAACAAGCCAAGGGAGACTACTCACCGATTCCTTTTCCCTATTTTTTACTGGTCGTAATCCTTCATATGTTTGGAGAAGCCTTCAGGACGGAAAATCATTGCAGATGTTATTCTGTAAGGAATGGGGCTCCCCTTAAAGTAGAGTGGCTTACGCTCCTCTCTTTTCAGTCGAGTTGTGAACTGAACCCCGAAAGTTGCTGTTGAGCTTTTATGATGCTTTGGGTCCTTCCGGAGTTTCTCTTCCTTTACATTGATATCGAAGATAGTGAGAGTACGTACTTCTGGGATTGCCCCTCTTTACCGGGTATAACCTTGTTCTTAGCCAATGCGTGGAAATATGACCGAATAGAAGCAAATTCCCCCTAGTGAAGACACTCTTGTTCGAAAGGGGGCTGCTTTCTAGCTAGGATCTGATTTGCTATGTCCTCATTCAATCGGTGGATAATCTTCTTTCTATTCCACTCGTCGCTTTATCAATTTATGATTGAGCTAACTGACTGAAACCTTTCCACTGCGGTCGGGTGGACCTAGATGGCTGGTGAATCAACGGCGAGCTGTTCAACCAGGGATCTATCTATAGTTTTGTATCAGTTCCCGTTCCAATGAAGTAAGAGCTCCCCCTCAAGGGAATATGAACTTCTGCGCCTACCTTTGCTACTGGGACTGAACTTGATCTAGTCCAAAAAGAGATGAGCTTAGTGCTTAAACCAAAACAGCTCTTCCCTTAGTCTGGCTTTCAAAATTTAGGAAGTTTTTTCCGTGTCCATCGCCCTTTTCACGGAACTGTACGTAGACGTTACCGCTCATACAGCTCCAGCCAGCAAGTCAATCTGGCTAGACCAATATCCCTATTCGTTACCTTCCAGCCGCAGGTCGACCGCCATTCTCTACCATATAGCCTTTTCTCCTGCTTTTTCCCAGAAAATAGGGAAATGCCGGCTCTTCAAAATGAAACTTCTTCAACTCAAGCACCCAGCTACCGACAGCAACATAAAAGCCTCTTCTTCACACCTTCAATCTGTCATGACCCCAGAGGCATTCATTCTTCACGTTGCTGAGCTCACCTGGTATTGTCTCACCGCTCGCCTTTCATTCTCTTGTCCTAGACCCGTCCTCCTTTTCAGCCTATCAGGAAAAGCTAACCAGACTAATGACCGTGAGTGCGACGGACGGCAACCTGGTCCATGAAATCTAGCCTTCGTCATTACAAGCCGGGATGAGACAATCGAGACAATACAATCTGTGACGAAATCATACGGCTATGCCAGGGCGAGCAGTGCTCTTGCTCGGCAGTCACCTGCTTTGATCCTGCCTTTTTACCCTGAAATATTCCTTCGAGAGGGCTATAGTTTAATCGTTAGATGAATGTCCCGGTATTGAAAATCTTTCATAATAGGCAGAGCTGTCATCTCTATCTGAACAAACAAATCTCCTTTCCTTTCATTGCCCGTATAAATCGTATGGTATACTCCAGGTGGATATAGCACCATTCATTCATGCATTTAGCAACGTTGGACCACAAATTCGATAGATGAATTGAAACTCTACTGACCACCAATCTGAGATAACTCTAGGTGCTTCTGACCCAGTCCTCCAGCCCAAAAGAAAAGGGTTCCAATTCCCGCGTATGTCAACTCGACCTGTAATTCACTTGTTGGCTCTGCCAGATGATAATTAGGATCATCAGAACAGGTACCCACAGCACATCCTTATCTTGACAAGCTTAACTTGCAAGCGGAGAATGACGAGTTTCACCCTGGGCCGGATCAAAAAAAAAGTGATTTTATGCTTTTGCTTTTAAAATGCTTTAGTATCGCTGGGAAGCTCTCCCTTTCTATAGTATGGTTGTTTTTAATAGGTTTAAATCCTATCCTAGCATTAGTCTGTCCCTTATAGAATAGCTGTCTGAGATCTAGGGCTTCAGTAAGTCAGCTTGTCTTTTCTTATCTGTCATATTCAGAGAAGTCTTTCCTCATTCGCTATTTCCTCATTTAACTCATTCCCCATGTAGTACAAAGCTTGTTGAATGACGTAAATACTGGGCATAGACCCTTGGAAGACAACGTTCTGTCAATTGCATCTGTCCATCGTGGTGGTAACTGGTAGGGCTGAATAACGATGGCGGTACTGTTCAGGCTAGATCTTGTTATAAAAACCACAATGTTCTCTTAATGTTAGCCCAAATGGAGGGGAATTTGGACGGCTCCGCTATTGGATTTTCTTTATAGCTTATGAGTCTACGGAACCAGGGATTAATGATTAAACGTGTCTCTCCTCCTTGAATTTCGACTTGGTCTCGGAGATTAAAGAGACAAAAGAGATAGGGAACTCTGACATATATCCCAAGACATGTCTCCATTGCTCCACTGGCATGAATAAAGTTAAAAATTTATGCAGATAGGACCTCCTTTCAGGATGAATCTCCCATTATGTCGGGTCTTACTGACTATAATTGAACTCTTCCGCGATGGTCTAAAGCCTTTGCCTTTACGGGCGGCTATCCGTCTTCAACCATCATTACTGTGCTGCTAAGGGTCAATCACCTGAATCAAGGCCAGATGGTGCCTCCCTCAGATTGATGATGCTCCTGTGGAGAAAGGCCTGTAAGCGATCTGCTTAGCTTCGATCTCTTCCCTTGCTCTCCTATTAAGTAAGTGAAGGACCGAGCCCAAGCTAAGCCCCAGCCGAGTCTACCCCAACCCACTCTAATTCTCACTCATTACGCTCTATTAGCTCTAGTTATCCTTTCGGTAAACTAGACTCTAGTACTATACTTTCTGCGTATTCCACTCCTTTTGCTCGTTCGGTAGCTATTCACACTCCTAAACAAACTATAACTCAGGGAAGAAGAAGAAAAATTCTTTAAAAACTACATATGCGATAACAAGCCTATCTTTTCGCTCTCCTAAAGATAAGGGAAGGTTTAAGAATGAGCTCGAGTGATAACGAGAGGAACGAAGTACTCTACTAATAAGTGGAGGAATGGGCTTAAGAACTTTGACTATTCGGATTAATGACGATGAAAATCGGATTCATGCCCAGCAGAAAGAGGGGTGGATGCTATGCTCTATCTGCTCTCGAAGCAGTCGTAAAGTAAGGCCTTTAGCCTGTCTTTGTCTTAGACAGCTATTGAATTCGCTCGTCCTTCATTCCTAGATGCGAAGAAGAGCCCAAGGGATGATCCTATATGGGCGTAATCCTCTTTGAGCAAGAGAATTGGTTGCAAGTCAATATCACTAATTCTGTCTGAGCCTTGAATTTACTACATTCTCGTCGATCCCTTTCCGGAACCTCTTCTTTAGAATGTTTTCCGGGGCTACTTTTTCAGTCGCAGGTGCTGCTACAACTAATTGGTTCTTCAGTCGATTGGGCATACTTCCTTCTTCAGTTGATTGGTGAACAAAGGAATTTAGTACGGAACAGTAAAGAAATAGAAGAACATGACTGTCGGCAGCTTTCAAAAGAAAAAAGGAGTTAATAGGGGCTTATGGATCATCAACACACCGGCTAATAAAAAGTACGTAAGGGATACCGCCTTCAAATTCTCATGTCTTAAGCACGAGAGATTTGTTCAACTTTTTTGGAATGAGATACTTCACCAAGGAAGTAGCGCCTGACCTTTAAGGTTCCGATTTTAAGGCTTTAGGTCCAGCAGAGGTCAAATCCTTTGACAAGAGCTTCCGAGAATATTTTTCGTTTTCGTGCCTGTCCCGGTCTCTGGTAGAGATCCGAGAATTTTAGTCGTTTCCGCGAATATTAATGATTCTACAGTGGCATAGCTCCAGACATGGGCTTCTTCCCTTCATTATATGGGTAGCCGGATGTTTTGCAATAGGGTACCATTACTTAAGTATCTCCGCACTTGGGCATAGTATATGTTAGCCACTTAATCCACTATCAATGTATCAATGGTGGTGGTCCTTCAGGCTAGAAGAATATGAATTTGATAGTCATAGACTGGGTTTACCACTAAATCGACTAGTAACGGCATGCTGGCTAGAAGCATAGGAATTTGTAAGGTTTGTATTAGATGGTGCTATTACCAGCAGGGTTTCCGCGAATGTAAGTTGTTTGACAGCTTTACGCGAATCCACACTAGCTAACTTTACACAGAAGGACTCCTGAGTTTATAAGAGGAAATAAATTCTGTCCTACACCTAATCCAGATCTTAACCTCCTTTCAAAGAGCTCTATCACAATTTTAAAGCAGTCATTCGAGGCAAAAGGGGAAAGGAAGCTAAAACTCTCTTCCCCGATCAAAGAGAAAGGGTAATTTACTTCCTGAACTACAAGTGGCACCACAGGCGAAGAGATAGCGTTCAATGAATCAGAGAATTTCTTTTCATTAAAGAACCTCAAAATTTTGTATATAGGTTGTCACAAGAAGGGACTAGTTTCCTAGCCAAGCCAGTAGTCAGAGAGCTTACCACGGGAGAACCAACTACACTAAGAAAGACCCAGGGTGGGGCTCGTTGAAGAAACTCGATGGTCGCATTCTTCTCTTTTCTTTTAGTGGTCTCTTCAAAATAGAGTCTTGGATTGGAGTCCAGTAGGGAAATATCTCAGAGGTATCACTCTTGCCAGCCTTCTGTCCAGGATGTCTCATTCTCGGAGTGGTATCAGCTCTCCCCTTTCGTCAGTTCAGTCAGATTGGATCTTACGCAGAATGGATAGATATAGTCTGGTTTCGCCAGGCGCTCCTGTCCCTTTCCCGAGAGGTCATCCCTTGGGGTTAGTTCATTTACTGCCCTTCTTTTTCTTTTGCTTGATGAAAGGGCCGTGTATATTAATAAAAAAGGGGACTTTCATGGGTCCGATGGCTCTTTGGTGTGGTGGATGGTCATAACCGGGAGGAGGTTGCATAGAAAATTCCTCTTGAAGATCACCATTAAGAAATGCATTCTTGGCATCCATCTAAAATATTTACACCTTGGTCTAGGCGTCTTTACATTCGCTATCAATTCGAAACGCAGTACGAAACCATATTCATCGCCGATCTACTTCTTACTTATTCAAGAATTATTCAATATAACGGATCAAGACGACCTTCCTGCTTTCAGTGTGAGCAGTGACTGACGTTCTTTCTATAATTCGAGTAGAAAGGGTTCGCCATTTATTATCCCTATCCTATAATCAGATCATGCGATTCGGGTGTGTGTGTTTTTTGGGGGTAGAAGAGCGAATAACTGCTCTAGTGAACGGAAAGATGGATCATTTTTCATAAAAATGAAAATTATTATTATTTAATAAGGAGTTATCTTGTTGGAAAAGATCACTTCCTGAACCAGTCATGCCAGCCCTTTTCACTTTCGGTTGAGTACAATAAATTAAATTGCGTCTATATAGAAGAGTTCTGTCTTTCTTCATTTAGTAAGCTAGTTGATCGAGAAACCTCCGCCCAAAGGTGCTTTTTGAAAGCCGGTCACCGGTAGGCTAAGATCTTCTTTCTGACTGAAGAAGGTGTGTATTGCGTGTCAAGTGCGAGATTGGCATCGAGAAGGCGTGGGACCAATGAGCCCGCTACTATGGCTCCGAAATGGGGTCTGCGGGCCGGCAACCTGATCGACGTAAGATCCTTTCTCCAGCAAGATGAAGAGCAAACCAGAGTTCAAAAAGTAGGGGAGAAAAGTTTGTTTAGGATATTCTTTTATCTTTGAACTTCACTCTCATGCCATGGTTGGCTCTTTGAAAGAAGGAGTTCTTCCGGGCGCTGCTCCCCTGCGAGTTACAGGAATGAAAGAACTCGACCATATCATATGGAGCTCTTTTACTTAAATCATATCATATTTTTTTTTTAAGCATATGATTTTTTAGTTCTTTTAATGCTTTAAGTTTAAGATAAAAG
>CANTUT010001433.1:25000-38277 GCA_947687605.1 Reutealis trisperma
CGAAGGGTCCAAAGGACACGTAGCCGGGGGCGAGTCACAAAATCCAATAGTTCCATTTTCCTTCTTGTTCATCAATCGGGAATCAAGACAACCCGGGCACTACGGTAAGACGTGAAAACACCCGATCCCATTCCGACCTCGATCTGTGGAATCGTCTTGCGCCATATGTACTGAGATTGTTCGGGAGACATGGTCCAAGCCCGGTAAAGAAATGAAAATTTCAAAGATTCTGCTCGTGAGCGTAATGGTATAAGCCTGCCTTCCTGACCACGGATAGGCTACGGGGCTTTGCACTTCGGCCCCTGAGGTTGATTTGTATTATAGCCCATTTTTTTCATTATTTACGTTACAACATGGCTTATATCTTATCAGGTCAGGTGTGGTGTCTGAGTCCCTTAGCCCTACCTCCGTTTATTTTTGTGCAACTGGAGGCTATATTTTTCAAAAAGAGATGGGCTTTTGGTTTTGATTCGGAGTCCTTCTTTGGACGGGACAGTCAAATCCTATACTTCTTGAGGATCAATCCTTATTCTAGGTAAAAGGAGTTCTTTTGGTGGCCAATCTAAGCATTTTTGTGGGGAACAAGCTGCCCGAACATGTGCTGCTGCGGATCGAACAGGTCACGCCTTATTACATACGCTCTATCAGCTTCAGTAGGACTAGCTACATCAGTTTTTCATTGATTAGCATACCTCCTCTGAATAGAAAATGTGGTCTACTACTATTCATTCTATAAAATCCAGTAATACAGACAAGACTGCCCTTACTCTCCTTTACCGATGCTCTTATTGTCATGCGGGTGTTTAAATGAGGTCAAGGAAGATGATCCCTAGGTAACACATAAAGAAAGTAGAACGAGATGATCTATCTATGCGAGGTTAAAAATCCATAGGAAAAGGACTACCAACAGAAGAAGGAAGGTGGGTGGGAATAATCAATCAATAGAATCAGTGGAGGGGATAGAAGTAGACGGACAGAGACGAGTCCAAGATGGAAGGCTCTAATCAAGAGTTTTTTGTGTGCCAGTTGTGGGTTCGGGACCAGAAGAGCTCCTCTCTTGCTTTCGATTTCGATGTCTAAGAAGAGAGGGCTTCCCGGAAGTATTCATAGGATAGCCGCCCTCTTTCACACCCTTAGCTTCCCTTCTAAACGAAAGTCCGAAAGAGATTCTCTAGTCGCAGACCAGACCCCCATAAAATAGGCTTTCACTCCACCGCCTCTCCTTTGGTCTATGATCTACTCTTCAAGAGTCTCGTCTTCCCCTGTCATATTCATAGTTGGTCATTTTGAACAAAGGTCATTCACTAAACTCATCTCCGTAAAGAATGAAAAGGAAGGTAGGGTTTGTTTTAGGTCATAAAGGGAATATGTCTTCGCCTAAAAACAATTGATCTTTTTACGGTTGGTTCTCAAAGAAAGGCATGGGCATCCAATTCCTCGGATTCGAAGAAAAAAATGAATAAGTCTCGTTCATATCTTCACTCGCTTGGTCTCTCTTCTCTTTTAGAGGAAAGATCGCTTTGTGGACGATAGGATGCTCTGATGATCAGGACACCCCAGTGTGGGGAGATAGGGAAGACTGATTTTTGGAGTGGGCAGGAAGGCTTTGTTAAATCATTTGGTTGTTGTCATTGATCATTTATGGAGTGTTCAACAAGGCCGTTATCAGAATAGAACAATGAAAAAATCAAAGGTTTGAACCGCTCCTTATCAGTCGCTCCTCCTTTCATTTCTCCCCGATGTATCGATCATTTATTCCTAAACCAAATAAGCCAGGAAAGATGCGTCCAATCACCCACCCGTATAAGCCTAATTGATATTATATATAGTCATGGATGCCCTTTCTTTGGTCTTGAATTTGGTATTTGAAAATCTCTTCTTGGGTGAGAATATATTAACACACTAAAAAATCACAATATCAGTACAGGGCATACCCTTTACAACTAAGAACAACAAGCAGGGGAATCTAATCAAAGACACCCCCCAACACAAAGAACAGACCAGCGGCACTATCTGGCCCTAACAATTGCATCCGATAATCTCCATGAGCCTACGAGCCATCTGTTTTCTTGGGAAGGCTGGAACCCATGTAGGGAGTTGATCCTAGCCCTCACCCAGTACATAATCTCATAAAACACATTACTAACACCTCTTGCCCTACCCTGAAACATTCTAGCGTTTCTCTCACGCCAGATTCCATAAACTGTTGCTGCAAACATCAATTTAGCTATTAGGCTGCGCAGGGATTTACCTTTGAAACTAATGGCCATCCACTGGAGGGTTTCCTCCCAACTTCTGTTGACCCATGGTATATTGCATTTATCGCAAAGAAGCTGCCATATTCGATCAGAGAAGTGGCAAGAGAAAGAAAAATGGTCCAAGCTCTCCTCCATTTCACCACACAGCGCACACCTTACTGCCTGAATGATGCCATGATTGTATAAGTGGTCCTGAGTAGACAATCTTCCCCGAATGGCTAACCAAAGGATAAACGAATGCCGGGGAATAGACTTGCTGTGCCACACTAGATGATGCCAATTCACAACAGGGCTGCGAGACCGAATACCATCCCAAGCAAGCTTGATAGAGAACTCTTCCGGCCGGTTCAATAAATCTGCTCTTTTCCGTTCAAACAATAATAACTGCTTCTTCAAAAGTCATTATCACGTAAATTGTCACTCCAGACTCGTCTAGTCCATAGTAGCTTCATTCCAATAGATAGGAAACTTGGGATAAGCAGATGCAATGCTTACCGATTCGGTAAGGGTCGATGTAATTGAGATAGTCAGAGTGTTGCTAAGCCTGTGTTTGAGCTCTATGCCTTTGCCTGATGGCTTTCCTTATAATTTGATGGACATTCAAGGAGGCAAAGATCGGGATTCAGATGAAATAGCAAAACAAAGAGAATTCGAAGAGAGGAATTGACTTGGGCTTACGACATGCTTGTTTTCCCTTGGACCATTTTTATTTTATTCCATGGTGGGGCTATAGGGGCAGGACATCTGTGAATGAATCCTTTTACTTTCCCTCCTACAAGGGGAAGGGACTACTCATATGGTATGAGGCATACTCACACGGGGACAATCAAAAGGAATAGAATAGATAGATGGAGGAATGATAGCAATCAACCTTTTATTGAAATAGTTAGCTCCTTAGATGGAATCAAAATCTCTGCTGTTCCCTAGGAGAAAAGCTATCCAAGATAGTCCTCTAAGTCCCGGTATGCTCCTTACGCTCTTTAGCTAGTTAGATCCTTAGGAAAGCGTTAGCTTTTTCTAGGACTCCCATAGGGTAGGCAAAGACTGGGACTGGTAGAAAGTCGTACCTGGCTATCGAACTCCAGAAGATTAAAAGAGAGCTGCTTTGAAAAAGAGATTATCTTAGCACTGCAACTTCATCTGGTAAATAAAGGGACTGCTGCAACGAGAACTTAAACTGAAAATGAATTTAATCCCGCCGCTGTCCGAGAATCCGCTATCTCTAGCTTCCTTTCCTACTTTTTCCTTGTCTGATCCTGAAGGCTTGAAAGAGTCAGGTACTAATGGGACTGAGACTGCTACAAGAGGGAATGCCCAGACCATGGAAAGATAAAGATATAGCCCTATAACCTGGTTTGACCGAGAAGATAGCCCGCCATATCCCAGGGAAGACGAGTATCCAAGCTATCCCCGTTATAGTTATTAATACATGCTACTGCTAGGCCTTGACTCCCGATTGTCTAACTACTAGTCTTTAACAAAACGATAGCTTTTACGCTCCTTAGGAATGAAGTAACGAGACATCGGGCGGAAGCTATACCCATTGGAAGACAACAAATCTATCATTCGATATAGGTCCTCTAGGGAATGCATCCTTTTGTAGATAGAATTGTCCTCTTCCCAGAGATCGATCATATGTGAAAACAATTGCTCCATACCTACGTTATATGTTATGTAAAAATTCCTCTCCTCTTGGACTCTAGGAGGACTTTCTTACCGAAAGAGAGTTGGTTGTTGACCAACAGACAAGCATGGGAAAGGGATCAATCTAATCTCAAAGTGCTAGAATGAAGAAAGAAAGTAGCCTAGTTCAGCTACTAGGAAAAAAGACCACTATTTTAACATCAAGCTTGTGGACAAGTTGCTTCCCTTTCTGTGCTTTTACGCTGGCCTCTTCGATTACATTCCTTTCTTGGGTTCACTAGAAATGTCATCTCTCTCTTCCTATCCGATATCAGCCATCAAACCCTGTCGGATAGAAGCCTACCTACTATAACCGGCGCATCTGTTTACCCGAGTTAGACCGCTAGCATCTTACCTTACATCTTCAGTCCCTCAAAGCGTACGGGGAGGGTCGGCGTTGTCAGAAAGAGGCGAAGCCGAGAAAGCAGCGTGTACGGTACGGGTTTCGGTAGTGATCTACTTGATCTGGTAAGCTTAGGTTAGTGGAGTGGTAAGTTAATCTCGACAGGTTTCAAAGCTTCAAGCTTACAAAACAAGACCTAAGGAGTTTGGAGCCCTTGAGTTCTCCGCCGGTAATGGGAAGCCATTGGAATGGTATCTGCTCGAGGAGCCTGTCCCTGCCTGCTTATCCAGACCAAACAGCAACCTTAGGTCCTTCGGGGCAACCCTATGGAATTTCTTCCTACCTGGGGAAATGTGAGGGCGATCTCTGTCTTGATCCCAGGAAGTTCGAATGAGGATGTCCCTGGCGAACTCAATCGGGCATTCTGTGGCTAGGGTGCGACCAAGGAAGACGATCTGCGGGAAGCCAGAGGGGAGGGATCCTCGAAGTGATCCCAAGCGGCTTAGCTACCCGTCCTTAGTAATAGGCATGCGGATCTCCTCTTATAAAAAGGCTTTTTGCCGGGATTCGACCTGACCTATGAGCTTCTGAGCAACATTGCCCTAGGCGGATAGGGCCACGAAGGGCCCAACGACTTGAACTTGAGGATCACAACGAACTATATGCTTATCTGGTGGATGCGCGTTCTTGGGCTGTTTTACCTCTCTAACTAGAAATTTCATAAGAGAAGAAAGCAACTTTGACGCCCAAAGACTCCCATGCCTTTTAAGAGTTAGCCTGGTGCTAGGAGAAGGAATCCCTCAAAGCGAGAGCGAGCACTGAGGCAAGGTCTTTCACGCATGTCGCTTCGATGCGCGCTAAGACAACCACTCATGTCTACTTCTAATGCGCACGAACCAGACTCCCGGGAAGCCCTTCCCTAGTAAAGAGGTACTGACCATCGGTTCTATCGTGCCCCAGTTAACGATAGCCTCGGATAGACTAAGGATCTTAGGCGAGACCTAGAGTGCAGCCAACTAAACGCCAAATAAATCGGAATAAAACTTCCACATCTGAGATTCCATTCAAACTTCGGCTAAAGTGAAGTGATAATATGTTTAGGTGGTATCATAAAATGAACAAACAACTCCCTATTTTTTATTCATTTACATTTAGACACATAAAAACATAAAGACAAGCGAGCGTAACCCAACATATTAATAAACAGGCTATGGGACAAGTTTGTTTTATAAAGCAATCCATCTGGCAAGGTCAATCTAGTAGAAGGGAGAGTTTACTTTTGGCCAGTTTAAGTCCTAAGGCCTTCCAACTAGCGCTATCTTTGTATGTAGTTCCCTGTCATCGAGAATTCTGTTACAGCCATTGCGATTGCGGGTTATCTTCCATCCATTCCTTCTGCCAGAGAGCGAGTTAGCATGCTAAGCTAATCCTCTGCATTTCTAGTCCCAAGCCCATGATTTCGAGGACTCAGGTAAACCCATCAAGTTATTGTGGGAATTCCCTTCTATCCTTAAGGAGTAGTTGATAGCTTCCTTAGAAGTCTTTCTATCCTTCCTACTAGTAGCAGTACCTTTATAGCCCATCCAGTTGTAATAGATAGCCCCGGTATACGTGGAAGTGTAAGTCAAAGTCCTCCTAGTTAGATTTATCCGTCCCAGTCTAAGGCTAAGTTCCTTTAGTTCCAGCAGTCCTAATAGACTGATTTTTCCCCGCCAGCCGTAATGTCTTCCTAATCTAATCCACAGCGATCTAGCCGAGTGAGGTAAGAGGTTTGAGTTTGATATTAAGTAATATCAAGTCTTTCTTAGTCTAAAGAGCCAGCTTAGAGCTTAGATAATCTCCATAAGTAAAGAAAAGAGGCAGCCCCACAATTGCAGACTAAGCCTATACAGTAGTTTGAGTTCTTCTTCCTTTTAGCCATTTAATAAGAATAAGAAAATGACTAAGCTCCTGTGAACTGAACTAAGTTCCTATCCTGAACTCATTCAATCCCCTTGAAAGCCTTTACTTTAAAGCAGTTCCTTTTCCTTTTTTCTTTTTGTATGCAAAAGGTAAGCAGGGAAGCGAGAAAGAGACAGCACAGAAGCATTAATCTCATTCAACTTTCTCAAGTCGACGTTCCTCGGGACTTGTCCGGAAGGGAGAATCAATCTCTCTTTCCGATTCGATATCCGATATATGATGTGATTTGCTGACTTATCCCACAGGTTTCCGCTTTACTAATTAAGGCGAGTTTCCTGGTTTCATACCTGCATTCGAGAAAAGGAGAGCAACTCGGGAAAGATGGGAACTCTATAATCATTCTTGTATCTATTTTCCAGTCCAGCTGCTGATTGGATGCTTGACTGAATGCCCTCCCTTTACAGGTGCATTACTCCTCGGATGAGGACTAGATAGCTTAGACCGTTGACAGTAGGTTGACGGTAGTGTTTGAAAGCTTTCTAGAGTCACCCTAACGTAACGGCTAAGAGAACTTGGCTAACTTCAATCAATTCCACGACTTTCCATCCTTCTTGTGAGAGTTTCAGATTAAGGGGATGCGAGTCATCAGTTCTTTCCTCCTAGTCTAGGCTTTAGGCCTGATAGTTCATTCTCGAGGATTACTGAACTTGGCTTACTTCTTACTGAATGCCGTACTTAGAGTTATCCCACTCGGGGTGAGCTCTTAGCGATTAGTCAGTCCGGGTCCAGCTAGTCTTGCACTTTCAGACCGGTCCTTCAAACAAAGGCTTAGTAAGCACAGATTCCCTATAAAAAAAAAAATTACCTCTCAATTACCTCCCAAGCTCCCCTCCCTAATTCGATAAGCGTTCGAGCACTTCATACCTTTTGCTTTTTTTAGTTTATACCTAAAAGAATATACTCTTATTAAAGTAATTCAAAGAAGAGGCGAAAGACCAATTGAAAGAGACAAAAAAAGCAGTCAGTCGGTAATCCAATTAAGGACGTAGAAAATCACCCAAGGTGCCCTTTCAGTACCGAAAAAGACGTTTAACAGCCTGCAAATGAGTGGTACGAGGACTATGCATGAACTGACTAACCGCACTAAGAGCAAATGCAATGTCCGGACGCGTCATTTTAAAGTATAGAATAGCACCCACCATGCTAAGGTACTCAGTCGAATCAAAAAGAAGATCACCATCAGTTAAAGAAAGAGAGGGTTTAGTAGCAATCGGAGTACTGACCCCTTTAGCTTCATGCATATTTTAAGGCTGAATAAGATCCCTGGTATATTGGGCCTGCGAGATAAAAAGCATTAGTTGAACGACTGGCTTCAATCCCCCAAAAAGAATGTCAGTTCCCCAAAGTCTTTCATATAAAACTTGGCAGAGAGGGTCTGAATAAAAGAAGCAACCTTTGTTGGATTGCTGCCTGTAAGAATTCTATCATAAAAATCTAACAAAAGCACAAAAATTGAAGTAGCATTGTGCCAGACAAACATAGAAGAATCCGCCTTAGAGAAAAGAAACCCTCACGAATCAAGAAAGAACTGAAATGCTGAAACCAGGCCCGGGGAGGGGAGCTTGCTTGAGTCCATAAATAGCCTTTTGCAACTTGCAGACCTGAGTGGGAAACCGAGGATCTTGCGGTTTTTTCATATAAACTTCCTTCCTTCCTCGGTCAAATGCCCGTGAAGAAAGGCATTTTTTACATCCAACTGGCGAAAAACCCAGGACTTAGAAAGAGCAAACGAAAACCAGCCCTTGGAGACGGGGGATGCCAGAAGCCAAGTGTGATTATAGGAACAGACGGACAAGGAATTACTTTCTTTCATTTCAATAGATGCCCATATTCTATAAAGCCTTAGTTTTAGCCCAATTCATGACTTGAAATGACCGCTCACTGGTTTCACTTCGGTGGCCGTTGCATCATCTTCTTAAGATGGAGATAGTGGCATATGAGACGATTTGAGAGGGGTGACTGCTTGTACATCCAGCGACTAGCAAGGGAGAAGGAAGTCGCTCCAATCGGCTTGCTGAAGCGGAAAGCTCCTTGAAACCAACATCATCATGCGTCTGCTCTTGCATTGTCTATTTCGATTATCTTAGTCTTCAATAAAGGAGCAAGCGTTTTCCGATTTGATGAACTCCGAAATCTCTGTTTGAGTCGGTCCTAGTGAGCGCATCCTGAAGAGGATCTCGTCGATCCGGTGGTCGGCGGGAATCACAAAATAAGGTCTGCCGGTCGGAAACAAGATCAGCAGTTCCACCGGTCACTGATCCCTCAGGTAGTGGACATACGGAAATGGAGGTAGATTAGTTGGGGGTGGAGGAAGGTAGGACGGAGGGTTTAAGTGAAAATCTCTTTCCACCTAGGTCCCTATGACCAGATGTCTTTGCGACAAGATTCTGCTTGGTGTCTGCAATTGCTCCCAAGGAGCGAAGCAGCTCGAACGCTTATCATAGGAGAGGAGCGAATAAGGAACTTGAGTCTGCTATTCCTACGCCCTAACGCCCAAGCCATGGTTCTCCGACTTGCATGCGTTAAGCATTTCGCTAGCTTCCTTGCGCCCTGGCCTAAGCCTAATGCCCTTACTTTCTTTTTTGTTCTATCTTTCTTCGCCTTTGGTGGATTCAGACTCAGACTAAAGACCAGAGAAAGCAAGTTCAGTTGCGGGGGGCTTAGAACTGTTAGCAAGAATGCCTTTCTATAGATGCCCAGAATCGGATGCCTTACCTAGGCGCTTCCTCTTCTACTACTATCTACGGGAAGTACACATGAAACACTATTAGATAGAGATTTCTATTATATCTTTCTTTCTTCTTCTAGTTTTCCCTCAGTCTTTCTATCAATAATGGAGAAATGACAATTTGAAATCAACCCCCATTCCCTTGTTGCTTCAAAAACGGAGCTTTGACTTCCCGGCAGACAGACCTAACGGGCTAACTTCACCGTGCCCGAAGGTAGGGTCAGTTCTACTAGCCTTAGGCAAAGAGTTGGCTTCTGTTCTATCTTTCTTCTCTCCCTCTTTCAAGTGAGTTCAGTTAGCCTAGCCTTCGTTTCTAGGTCTGGCTAACTTGAGCAGTTTTCTTTCCTAACGCTCAAGATCCCTAGCTGCTTGGCTTGCTCTTTGAAGCAAAAGGACGAAGAAGAGCGGGAAGAGAAGAGCAGCACCCTAATTCCTATGTTATAGCCTTCGTTCCCTGGTCATATCTCTTTCTTTTGTGAAATAAGAACGTATTTACATCTACTCCCAACGCCCATACCCTAGTCTGCTTACTTCACAAGTAAGTTCCCCTACCTCGGGCTATCTCAGGAAAGAGTTGGGAATTGAAATACCTACATCCGATCTAATGGCACCTTTCGCCCTTAGGTTTGAAATTCCTTGCCTTACCGGACAGTAAGAATTTCATTGCCTTGAAAACAAAACAGAAGTACTACTTTGGATACGCTATGATTCGCATCTCTCATTAAACTTTTATAATACAATCTATGTCCTACTCTTTTAGTTTGAGCTTTCTTCATTTTTAGAGCAAGAAAGACATGGGAGTCTTTGGGCATAGGAGGTTCTTTCCTCTCTTACGATATATCTAGTCAGTCCGGGAATGAGCTATCATATGCCTTCTGTTTGCAAGGCTAATTTCCTTTCCTCCTCTATTTAGCCCTTACCAAGTTCATTCTATTTTCCCCCTTGGGGAAATAAGTTGCTTAAATTTCCTTTGGGCGAATAGTCTTAATTTTCTCTCTTCCTCCTGTGGAGCCCCTATAGACGTAAAGGTTCCGAAGGCTCCACTTGACGGGCTCTAAGTCAGTGAATATCTCCTTCCCGTCCACCTTCAAGTTCAAGAGTCGTAAATAAAGAGATCTTTCCTAGAGGAGCGTAGCAGATTCCTTCTGGCCTTCTGCTCTGGTAGCTAAGTCACTCTTCTCTTTCCTTTAGTAGGAATAGACAAGTCTCACTCTTGCCCCTAATAGGAATCCAAATGCGGAGGTCAGCTTGTTTTAGGTCATAAAGGGAATAGGTTTCTATCTCACTTGAAGACAGGGAATTGATATCTCACTTAATGCCCCTACTAATAATCGAAAGGGCTTACTAAAAAAGCGAATAGGGCTAACAAAGGATGGATGTCTTCCGTGTTTGAGGAGGCGGGATAGAAAGGGCTTCCCTTTAAAGAAGCTTTGTTGAGAGAATAGGAGTGCGCTGCGAACGAGCCCTAAGAAAGAAAAGTAAAACGGTGGTATGTCAACGCTTGTAGTCAACAAGGTTTGGAACCCTCCATCCATAGGTTAGAAGTCCCTGAGGAGGGGGACACGGGTATTGACTATATTTTAGATATATAAGGGCAACTTGCCTATATATATCTTTCTTCATCGAAGAAGGCGCCTTCTGAGCGGTTTGGTCGGAAAGAAATGTTTGCCTCTTTACATTTCAGTTCATTTCGATGAAATCGACCCCACCCCCTATTCTTAGACGGAAGCCTGGGAGTAGAAAGCTCGAAAGCGAGTCTCCGCCTCTGTATCTGGACAGCCTTTTCTCATCTCGGTGAGCCCTGCCCCTTAGAAATGAGAGAGGTCATGATAACAGTTGACGAGTGAGGCGAGGGGCTTCTTCCTCTCAATCGACGAGGGCTTGAGTCCCCTACGGCCAGTACAATGCGCTAGTAGCATCTTCTATAACGCTGGCATCTTCTATAAAGAAAGCTGTCCTTGGGGACTCCGTCTCGTCTTTAGGGACTATATTCATTGTAATTAAGCAATCGTTTCTTGCGTTATCCGTTTTTTGCGTATAATAATCGCTGAACGTACGGCTTGTGGTACCGCTTATGGTACTGCTTGCGGTACGGACTGCTCTTCCTGCTGTTAACAGCGCTTTCCTTTTCTCTTTTGGAGGTTTCAGGCCTAGCTTGACGCGGCAGTAGGGACTGCTTTTCGTGCTAGTGTTCGGACTTTTTTTCTTGCTGTTGCGGGCTGGGATTGCTGTCATGCTTTTAGCTGAGTGCTTTCCTTGCTTGGCGCTTTTCTGACAGCTTTCCGACCGTTTGTTTTCTTCCCGAAGTCAGACTACTACCGAGCCCCGCACCAGGGCTCAAACCATGCCTCAAGGAAACAATAGCCCCACAACCCAAAGGCTTTCCGAGAGATCCGAGAGACATGGTTCAACTAATGGTGCACTATCCTTCTCCCAAACATTTCTCAGCGAAACCACTGAGTACAACTTATTTTATTAAACGGAAACTACGAACAAGATCTTAGAGCTGTCTCAATCATCCACAGCTCAGGATTAATGTGCTGTTTTTTATGCTGGAGTCATGAATCGTCTCTTTGCACAATTTCTTTCTAATCAACCTTTTTTTCCGTGTTCCTCTTTTTAGTAGAAAGCGAAATGAGAATAATGAGAATCGTAGTAGTAGTTCCACGCCCCCTCTCGCCCTTAAACCAACTAAAAAGAAGAAGGCGCTTTCCGAAAACGATCAAGGCAGGGATTTCCGGTAGTCATCTATCGCGACAATGGATCAACCCGGATTTCCAAGCTAGAAGAAATTAACAAAAATTAAAACTTGGAAAGACAGATCTCGCTCAAAAAAGTAGAACTCCAACCATTCTCCTTATGGAAACCGCTTGCCACCGGGATCAGCCAGTTGCCCTTTCATTTTGCTTCGGCAATAGATCAAAATAGAGGCAACAAAGCCACCCTACTTAGATCCCCGGATCGCGTTATTGGATTAGCGGACGCCACAAGACAAAGTAGTCGTACAAGGACATTCGGCTTATCAGAAGCAATGGCCTTCGCCTACGTCAAGTCAAAGACAGCCGATTCGTCCTACTAACATGTCTTCTGCTGGGATTGGGTGTCTGGTGGTACCTTCTGCCAGAGCCCCTATTGGTTCAACCAACTGCTTGCTGCTCACCTGAGTGCGCTAGTGCAATTAAGGAGGCCGCACAATGTCAAATGAGGTCTCTAGGCTTCCCGTTTATTCATCAAAATTATATCCATGATAAAGTTATGGACACGTTCACGAAACTGGAAGTCTTTCGATCCCATGCAGTCAATGCCAATGGGTGTGCTTAAGAGCTGGTGGCACCCGAATACCTTTCACACCTAACCCAGGCTTCTCGGACTATGACTCCAACGTCTGCTTCAAACCTAGTGGCTCCTCCCAGGTATTGTACTATATGTCCAACTCCATTTTTCCTTATTTGACCCTAACGGTTCACTAAAGGGATTAGATTCTCTTTTACGCTAGGTGAGACCGAGAACTCGATTGCGGGTGAAGCCTTAGTTGTCGCTGGTGGTAGAGGAAAGGCTTTGAGTGGGCCAGTGAACGGTGAATCTTAAGAGATTGAGAAAGCTTTCTCGAGCAGGTAGAATTAGCAACTAGAAGAACAAGAGAAAGTCCTTATGGAAAATCGATTTACCCAGAAAAAGTCGTAGCCTATGCCTTCCGTCTTTCGATGATCAGACCTAAGAAAGGCGGCCTAATCCCGATCAAGGATAAATTCCCCAGAAAGGGTAGAGCCTTAGTTACCCGCAGGTCCTAAGCTGGTAACCAGTGGAAGAGCAAGAACTTTCAGGTGAAAGACCCTCACTCGAACTCAGTAGGAAGAGGAAGCCAATCAATCCTAATCAAAAAGAGAAGTATGCCATAACTCTGTCTCAAGAACTAGGACCATGGGTAGCTCTTGTTAAGATCTTCCCCGCTGCTTGACTTTGCACAAGAAGAAGCTTTTGACACTGGTCTTGTTCACGAATCCGCCTGCAGTTAGCTCGAAAAGTGAGTGAAGGAACCCGATGGGAGGAAAGGCAACAGGAATTTTCTATAGAACCAAAAGGAGTCAAGGAGTAGGAGCATTCGACTGAAGAAGTTATGGCATCAGTAGCAAAGGACGAAGCAGTTCTTGCTCAAGTTGAAGAAGTGGAGTTTGGGAAGGCGGTCTCACCGGGTTTTTACCTATTTCATCAAGCAAAAGCACACTTTGAATCATAAGTTGACGTAGATACAAGAAGAGAAAAAGCAGTTACGCACACGCCTATTGAAGAAAGAAAGAGAAAA
>CANTUT010001434.1:0-2500 GCA_947687605.1 Reutealis trisperma
ATATAGGTGAGTCTCCCTTTTTTCCGATTTTGCTGCTGTTGCTACCTTTTTTTTTTTTTTTTTAGCTGAATAATTACTCATGAAAAATCATTCTTTCTATAATCAATAAAATATAGTTGAATTTCATAAATCATAAATCAAAATATCCAATTTTAATCCTCATAAACTCATAATATGTTTCCTATAGATATCCTCACGTCTTGGGTGTTGATGACACCACAATGGCCTAAGAGCAAATCCCCGCATCCCATCAAATAAGGGCGAAATTCTCGTCATAAGCTTACATAAAGCTATCCCCAAAGGGCTAAACCACCATATATATGCTCCAAAGACTTAGGCAATGTCCCAAAAATGGTATAAGCTAATTAAAATCTACACTGCTCATCATGATGTTTATCTGATATACTCATAGAATGAGTGTATAAGGCCATTTTTACTCAGTTATAGCAAATCTCTCTCTCTTTCATTTTATATATCAAAACTCAAAATACCATTATATGTTCCTATATAAAATAAACTAATATATATTATACATTTTAAGAATAATTAATGTTATAAACTTATGCACTCATTCAGCAGTTGTGCTTACCCTTTAATTTTAATATTTCATGTAATTGGCGTATAGAGTTTCCAGTAGTCAATGTTGTCCTCTCGTCCACTTCATCAAATTAGAGTCTAGTGGAAGTCGGACTAACATACTTTTTTGGTGTTAATAGTAACCTATAAGTTGTAAATATTTCTAAAATGGCAAATCTCAATATGTAAATTTCTATATTTGGATATTCATGATAAACCTAATATGTACATGGCCTTGTTGATACTGGCTTAATGAAGTAGTAATATCACTAGTTAGAAGTAAAAAGTATGATGTATATTGAATTAACAAGTTAAAATGTCTTTCAAATAGTCTAAAATTAAAGGAAACTATGCCAATTTACTAGGTCATGCGGTGAGACCACACCTGAACGCACCTCCTCGCTTGAGGGAATTTTACCTTAAGGAAAGGCTGAGCGATTTTTAAGGAGGTAATGAAAAGAGTTTTGGTGCTTACAATTGAAACGGTTATCATTTGGAAAATTGATTTATGATTTGAAAAATGATTTTGGGGGTCGTCATCTTAATTTATTTTTTAAATGGAAAAATTAAAGAAAAACCCAATTTGTAACTTCAATTCATTAATTTTGCAATTAATTTACTCAAGGATAAAAATCACTTGTCTTTGAACCAAGTTGAGTTTGGGAATTAGGTTTTTAGTTAAATAATTTAAATTTAACTTTTAAGTTTAATTTGACTTAAAATTGGTTTCATGAATTGCGATTATAAGATAATAATTAGCATGGCATAATTATGAAATTCATAAGAAAATTCAAGAAATAAACATCTACAAGCCAAAAAGAGTATTCCCTCTAGTCCTTGGGGATTATAGGGGAACCACATAATCACTCTTTGACTCCAAAATAATTAACTAAATTGAATACACTAATTAAATTGGAAAATAAAATGAAAAAGGTGATTGATCGGGATTTTGATTTGTGATTTAGATTTAAATTTCAAAAAGTACCTACGTACCTCATTAAATGAGATCAAAACCTATGTAGTTCATTTCATTGTTAAATAGAGGGGTTTAGGGATTGATTGAATCGATTGACTTGATTTGGGTTTGTGTGTGAGATGAAAAGGCTAATACCTTTACTTTTGATGGACGAATGGTTTTACCGAACTGAAGTTTTGGTTTATCGAGATCGGGTGATTAAATTGGTTGAGAGATTAATTAATTGATTAACTAATTAATGTGATGAAATGGATGGATAGATTAATTAATTAATTAAAATGATTAATTAATTAATTAGGATAAAGGATGAATTTGAAAAATAAATGATTAATTTGATTTTAAAAAGGGTGATTAATTAATTAATTAAAAAGATTAATTAACTTGGTTAGGGTGAGATAATTAATTAATTAATTAAAAAGAATAATTAATTATAGAGTGCTTGGAAAAAGAAGACGAGATGAATTTGAAAATATCAATCTATTCAAAGTCAATGGATGAAGAGAAATAAGAAATGGAGGGCTTATTTATAGACAAATGGGATTAAGGGCAATTTAGAAAGTGAAAATTTGAAAAGACAGTGAGGGGTAGAGTTAGAAAGGGTTGGAAATTGGGCTTGAGAGGGGTAAATGGGTCATTTTCTGCATAAAAGGGGGGACCACCCATGCCAGAAGGGTGCGGCTCCACACCAGGCCTATATGGCACTGCACCATAAGGATGCAATAGTCACAGGTGTAACCCGCGGCGCGATAGGGCTGTCGTGGTATTGCCACATGGCGTGCAAGTGACTCAAGTTTTGAGATTTTTTTTAAAATCAATTTTTAGAGGTTTTGGATTAGTTTTTGAGAGTATTAGAGTTCAAAAAATTTATCGGTCAACTTCGGTAGATTTGAAATTAATTTTAGAATAATCAAGCAGTTAGTTTAAGGTGAAATCTAAACAGTTTTAGAA
>CANTUT010001434.1:7500-107500 GCA_947687605.1 Reutealis trisperma
TAGACATTTATGGGCAAAAGAGAATTTTGGAGAAGATAATTTAGTGAAAGCAGAGCCTCAACTTAAGGGGAGTCGACTAGAGAGATTCAGACAAGATTTTGGTAAAAAGAAGGCCTCAGCCTATGACGAGTCGACTCAATAGATTCTGAAAAGATTTCAGTAAAAGAAGAGCCTTGACTTATGGCTAGTCAACTCAAGAAATTCTAACAAGATTTTAGTTGCACCAAAGAAACTTAGGCTTTTGAACATAAGGGGTTACGCCTTTCAGAAGGCTTGAAGGAGCTTTGATGGGATTAAAGGGACTCCAAAAGTCACACTTCATCGATTAGATATGAAAAGGTATCATTTAGCTTCAAAGAAACACTAATCAACTTTAAGAGGTGTCGGTCAGCTTTAAAGAGGTACTAGTCAGCTTTAGGAGATGTCGGCGAGGCTATTAGCTTGGCTTATGCATAATGGCGCATGATTGCAGATGATTGCATAGATGTTGGTACACAGATCATGTATGTTTATATATGCATACTTTAGAATTCATAGACATTTTGCTTGACTTCTATGCCATGCATGATTTGTGATGATGCCTATAATAAACGATTGCATGGATGCATGAGAGTGGATTTACGCATTTTCTTTGTGAATGCAATTTTTCATGTGACTTTTATGTCTACAGAGACATGCATTTGTGTATTGAGAAACTCAACAAAGTTGAGGAACTTAACTTGGGTTGGTATGGAATAGTTGTCATGCTGGCATTACAAGGAGTTCGAGTGGATTGAGATTTTTCTGAGGGCTTGCTGTAAGTTTTGGGATTTGATTGCTTATGTTTTCTATTTTGGTGTTGCTAAAGAAGAGTTCTGTCCCACCTTTAGGAAGTTTAATACTATGGCTTGGCTACGACTCACAGGCAACTCTAGTGGTGCCAGAGTTTAAAGTTTGCCATTTCCTGGATTTTTTAGATTTTTTTTAGACTTGTCTCAAGATATTGCAAGCCAAATGATGGTTGGTAATGGTTAAGTGAATTTGATCACTATGATTGAAAAGTTTTATGATCTTGGTGACCAAGGAGATATAAGAGGTAGAGGCTTAGAGTAAGGGCTTTAGTTTTCTTTTTGAAGGTCAGATTCCTATTTCATGAGTCTATTGATTGGGATGATGCCAGAGTGGTAGGATTGGTATTGCTAATGAAACAGGAGCATTTTGTTGTTAGAGCCGTGCTAGTGGAGACACTGATGATTCTTGATTGCACTGTTCGAGGTTTAGAGAGATGGACTATCTCTTTGGTTATTCTCCAGGTGAGAAAAAATTTATTAGTTCTTATCCTTTTTGTTAGGGGTGCATTGTGAGTGTTTGGTTTTAGGTTTTGGGTTATCTTAAAAGTGTGGCTGATGGACCATTTTTGGATGATGGCCCCTGCTTTTCAGTCTCCACATGCATTATTGAGACTTGGTCAAAGATCTGATAGGATGGTTGCTTGTAGCTTGCACTCGGAGGACATATTTTTAGCATTGCCAATGGTAAAAGATTAGATCTCTCATGACTAAGGGCTACAGGTGTCAAGTGGTTTACCTGTTAAGCTTAGTTTGAATGACTTTCCATTAGGGGATGAGGGTTTTGATGCAAATGAGGCAGACTTAGGATGTGTCCCTAGTTTTTTTTTTTTGAAGTCTGTGTAGATCACAACTCCCATTACCAGAGATATCAGGTGGTGGCTAGCTGAGGAGTTATCATACTATTTATTTTGGGATTTCAGTTTGGCTAGTTAAGAGAGTACCAGGCTGCCCTGCTGAGGGTGATGTAGTTGTGAACCCTCAATTTTTTACCCTCATCATCCAAATATAGCCTTAGCACTTGCTGAATTTAACATGCTATGCGAAGCCGTTATGATTTTTTTAGGCTTTATTTATATTGCCACTAGACATCTAAATTTCCTAAACTCCTCTATACCAACCAATCTCTAAAAGAAAAAAAAAAGATAAATCTTGAAAAACATGCCAACACCACATAGCATGTTGCACAGTAGGAGTGCGGCGCCGCATTAGAACTGTGCGCACCGCACACCTTGATTGTGGCATGCCGTAAGAACTTGAAGGAGCGTTGCACCAGATTCTGCAGCCTTCTAACCCCCTAGTGAGCCCCACCTGTGCAAAAAATGATTTTTTTACCCCTTTTAGTCTAACTTTCAGCCATTTCTAGCCCTATCCCTCATGGTCTTTTCACATTTTCACTATCTAAACTACCCTCACCTCCCTTTTCCTATAAATATCCCTCTCCATCTTTCATTCAACACACCCCTTGAATTTGAGTACATTGCTATCTTCAAATTCTTCTCTTCTTCTCCCTCCAATCACTCTCTAATTAATTAATTAATTTTTTTAATTAATTGATTACCTCATCTTAACCAAGTTAATTAATCTTTTTAATTAATTAATTAATCACTCTTTTTTCAAAAATCATTCCTTTTTCTAAAATCAAATTAATTATTTTCCTTAATTCACCATTCCTCCAAGTTAATTAATTAATTTTTTTAATTAATTAATCCATCCATCCTTTTTATCATTTTAATTAGTTAATTAATCAATTTAATTAATTAATTAATTAATCTTCCAATCCATCTAATCACCCAGTCCGGATAAAAAGGAACTTCGGTTAGGTAAAACTCTCTGCCCCCACCAAAAGCAAAGGTATTAGCCTTTTTCCCTCACTCTCGAAACACCTAAACCAAAATCAATCTGATGAACTCTTAAAGCCCTCCACTTAATCGTGGAACGAACTACGTGGATTTTGATCCCCATTCAATGGGGTATGTGGGCATGTTTGGAATCTAAATTCAAACCGCAAATCCAAATCTCAATCAATCTCCTTTCCCTTTTTTTTAATTAATTTGTGAATATTTTATTTTCATCATGCATTCATGTTATGCCATAGTCATGCATTCTCTTTAATATCATCTTATAAATGTCATTTATGAAATCCAATTTTTAAGTCAAATTAAACTTAAGAGTCAAATTTAGATTATTTAAAATAAAAAATCTAGTCCTTGAACTCAACCTGGTTTGAAGGCTAGTGATTTTTATCCTTGGGAAAATTAATTAAAAAATTCATGAATTAGAGTCAATTTGGGTTTTTTCTTTAATATTCTTCCAACTAAATAAAATTAAGGTGGCGACTCCTAAAAATCATTTTCAAAATCAACCAAATCAAAACCCGAGGGTTCCATCATTAGTCTAAACCTGAATGAGCATCCCAGTTCCCTTTAGCAGACCTGGCCAGTGCTCGAGCAAGGCCTCACAGTAGCTGAAGAAGGATGGGCTGTAAGAGATGCCATTAATGACAAGAGGAATCCAACATAGACAGAGAGGTGACTCGATCTTTGAAGGAAACTTAGGGATTCACAAGAAGTGCGATACCACAAATTGCAATAATTACTCAAATTATGATGGCGGTCAAAATAAGGAGATATTATAGTGGTGGTTCAGAGAAGGACTATATAGTTAGGGCAGAAAGGGTACTACTATTTCTGAACTGTAGAGGAGGATTTTTTTAGGAGTAATTTCAAAATTACTGGTATTCAAAAGAGGCTTTTCGATACTGCTGTGGTAAGTAGTTCTGATTGTGGCTGATTCTAATTATGATAAGGACATGAGAGATTTACATCTTAGGAGGTAGAAGAGGACTGACTAGACCACAACTTCATACATGACCCTTTTTTTCTGCTTTTTATTCAAAATAATTACAGGTTGATAAGACTACACAAAACAGGATAAGTTATAGACGATATTGAAAGGGCTATCCTTTTGTCATGATGATGGACTTGCATTTTGGAAAAGTTGATCATCATTAAATGAGACATCTTTTATGCACTAATTTCTGACTAAGCCACCCTTTCATGTTTTTAGCTTAGCAAGCATTCTTTTCTTCTTTTTTTTTTTTTTGCTTTTTCTTCTTCTCTTCTTTTTATTTTCTTTTTCTTGTTTTGTTTAGGCAAAGGAATTAAGTGAATGATGTACTAGGCACACAAAGAAAATAAGAATGTGATGCAAACAAAATATTTTGTATTATGATTTGGACTGCACCCGAGTCGGGTTGCCTACATATCCTTTGTATTACTTTTCTATCTATTATTTCTTTTAGGAGGAATAAGGTCAATGTAATTCTGATTATATACGTATGAAAAATAGAAATGAAATGCAAATGTCATCTTTGGATGATGTATCATTTCAACTGATCCATGTTGCTAAGATGGGAGAATTCGCTTCCGTCCACATATGTGAAGATGGTCCCTCCGTCGGATAGGATCTTCTTGAGCATGTACTATCCAGCCCAGTTCAATTTGAACTTCCTTTTAGATCATGAATAAGGGCTTGGATTTCTCCCTGTGAGCCCTTACCCGAGTACCGGTCTGATCAGCCGAGAAATCAAAATACTCTTCGGGAGAAACTTCACGATTAGAACTCGCTGTGTGTTCAGAAAATTGATTTTTGTATATTGAAAGTTGAAAAATGAGTTTCCACTTCAATTTACTTATTTTAATTGGGAAAATTAAAGAAAACCCAAATTGATTGACTCCAAAAATGATTTGATTTTATCCCAATGGAAAATGCACCAATCCGCTAGTGACCAAGGAGGGCTCACAGATTAGGTTTTGGTAATTACACAATTGAAAAAAAATGTATTTTTCTTTAGTTTGGCTAAAATTGCAACATAACTCTTAAAAAAGGAATTTTCGTGTATGCATGAATAGGAATATAATGATGAATGAAATAGATATATATGATGAGATGAATGACAATTGTAGACAAATAAGCAAAATAGATCTTACTTAATTATTACAAGATCAAAACAATTGAAATAAAAAGGATCTTTCCTCTAGCCCTTATAGGATCATTCCTCTAGCCCTTATAGGTACTAGGAAAAGCACACATTCCCCAACTAAGCTAGCACATAATCAGAAATAAAAGATTAATATAAATAAATCAGAGTAAAAAGGAAAAAATGTTAATAAAAAGATTTTGGAGTTGATGCCTTTTTAGAATGGCAGTCTGCGTATCCTATTGAATAGGAATCAAACCCCACATAGTTCTCCCTTCTTGCAAAGGAGGGGTTATGGAAAAAAGGTGTTGGTTTGTTTATTAATTTAATTCTGATTCTTAAATTAATAAATTTTAGATCTTTTTTGTTTTAGACCTAAAGAGAATTCTAGATTTGAATTTAGAATTTTGAAAATGAACAAAAGGAATTATACCTTTGCTTTCCTTGATTTTCGGATGAACGGGGTGAGCTTAATTCCATATCTAAGCTCCACTTTGGATTTAGGACCTTGAAGTTGAACCTTAAACAGCAAAAGGTTAACGAAATAGCGTAATAAATGTAAATTAAAAAGAAATTGAAACAACAGCTTTTGTATCAAATTTCAAGCAGAACTTAAGCACAACAAGCATAGCAATATAGGAGAATTTCTACCTTTGAATTCCCCCCAAATGAGCTGGAAGGAGGCTCTATTTATAGAGCTACTAAAGAGGGCACCGGCGGTATAAACGGCGGCACCAAAAGCTCACCAGCGGCACGAGTGGCACCGATGGCTCATCGGATGTTCGGGTGGCATAAGGGGCATGCCGCCGGCACAAATTTTGTGCTGCCACATCCGGCGTGCCGCCCAGAGAGATGGCGTGTCATATGCACGCTGATTCGGCTGGTTCAACCTATTTCCTACTTTTTTGTTCGTTTCTGGTCCATTTCAATTTCGATTCGAGCTCGGTTTGATTCTGTGGGTTCATAACTGAAAGACGGTTGACTAGAGGTGCAAGATTCAGGATATTTATTTTTCAACGGGGCGCTGCCCCCTTGACCCCTACCTGCTAACCGGCTAGCAGGACTGTCATATGCGCAGCGCACTATTCTTAGTAGGTGTCAAGCTGCAGTCAGATCATAAGAGTGCAAATTTGAGGGTTCACACTCCTAGAATTGGATTTCCTTCTTGCAAACCCTTGTCTCTCACCTTCTAGTTGAAGTGCTTGGCTAGTCTCCATTGATGACCTTGAATTTTGTATAGAGCATCGATTCTCTTTTCATGAATGGCATTCAGTTGGTCATGATATCTTTCAATCTATTTTGTCTTCATTCCTCGTAGCTTCTCCTTGACAGGTGTCTTGGGTGTGTAGTCAGGATCTCATGAACTATGATGCTGAGATCATCCCTATCATGTCCTTGTCCTGTACAACTCATGAGTTTTTTCACTACTGCCATGCAAATGCAATTTATGAGATTTTTTATTCTTTTCCTTTATGCCATAATTAATTATTCCTTTTTCCTTTTTCCTTTTTTTTTTGTATTTTTTCATTTTTTTTGTTCTTTCTCTTTTTTTTTTTTTTTAAAGATGTCCCATTTAAAGATGAATCAAGAAAAATTAAAGCAAATCAGAAAGTTCAAACTTTTTATTACTGATAAAAGTCTCATTATGAGTACATTAAAGGATACAGACTCAGAAGAACAAGGTCTGACAAACTCAAATTCAAAGAAAAAGTTAATAGAAAACAGACTCAAAAGACTCAAACTTAGACTTAAGGTTTTGTGACCCAGACATAAACTCGAAAGACTTGGATAGGGGCACAATAGCGCTAGCACTCTTCTCAAAATGCCAATTATCAGGTGAAACTTGAGATGGTTGAGTGAGCTCGATGGTTCAGAAAAGGATTGATGGTGGTGCTAGACTTTAGGTCTAAGAGCAATGATGTCTCCACTATTAATGAGGTCTTGAATTTTATGCTTCATAGCCTTGCATACATCAATTTTATGCCTCATATTTTGATGATAAGTCATAACGCTCATTAGCATTATAACCCTTGGGCAAGGGGTTTGAAGGAGATCATGGGTCTAAAGGCTTAACCAGATTAGCCTCTAAGGCTTTCTTGTAAACGACGTTGAGGGGCATGACCAGCTTAGAGAAAGTCTTCCTTGTTTCTAACTTCATTGGTTAGTGACAGGATACAACATTTACCTCCCCTCCTCTTTGGATAGTATTGGTGGTGTAGTTAGTGTTCTTGTGATACCTCGAATTAGAGGACTGGTCATTGACCTATATTAATTGGATCAAATCCTCGATCTTATTAGGAGTGACAATAAGACCATTAAAGCTAGGGAGGCACTACATTTGCAATTGAGCCTGGTATTAGGGGAAGAGATTTTTGACAATGATGTCAATTTGCTCTACTTCAGATGAACGGTTCACCATTTGAGCTGCTTTTGTCCTCCACCTTATAAAGAACGTAATGAAGGATTCTCTTGGGCCTTGTTTATTAGTTTCCAAATCTCGACGGGTGATATACACGTCGATGGTGTAGTAGTATTGCTTGACAAATGCATTACATATATCATTCCAAGTCTTCTTGTGATTATAGTCGAGATCTAGAAACCATTTAACAGTAGCTCTAGTAAAGGCCTTTTGGAATAACTGAGCAAGGAGCTCGTCATCCATACTGAAAGGTATCATGGCACCCATATACATCTTGAGGTGTGTTTTGGGACATATAGTGCTATTAACCTTATCCATGACCGGCGTTTTAAATTTTGGTGGAACTCGTGCTTTTGGGAAGAGAGCTAAGGAGTCGACGTCTATCATGTCTTCATGCTTTTTGACGTTCTTGAGTGTTCTCTCCATGGCCTCAATTTTCTCCATCAATTTCTTAGTTTCGAGAAAGCTAGAGAAATCTCCACTTTGAAAAGGATTCATAGTAGGAGAGAGATTAGTTGCGCTCAAGTCCACAACAGGAGAAGTTAGAGTTTTAGGTGCTTTCCTATTATCGATGAGATCGATAATGGGAGGAGTAAAAGTAAAGGCATGGCTAGTCTTGATTAGCATTGGGAATTAAGGGCATCAGTAAAGGTGATAGACTAGGCATTGAGAGGATTGGTGAAAGTTTTAGCTTGGGTCTTAAGAGCGGTGGTAAGTGTGGCTTGGAAAGTCTCCTCTTGTTTCTTGAGCAGGTTGGCAAAAAGGGTGCTCATCACGTTTTAGTTGAAAGAGCTGGAGGAGGTGTTGGCCATTAGTACTTTTAAAATAGAAAACAAATAGAAAAATGGGTAAGAATATATAATTGTGAAAGAAAAAAAATGGAATGAATGTGAAGGTGTGTCGGGAAAAGAATTCCTTCCACATGGTTGGTCAACGGGCTTACATGTTGACAGGGAGAGTGTGTGAGGTATTTTGGGTAATGGACCATTAGTTTTAGGGTTTTGCGGATTGAGCTTGTTGAGTTTCTCATGTTGTGTATTCATGGCAATGTCATGATGCATGACAAAAGGGTTTCATGGGCATATGTACAGGTGTCTCTATTATTATGGTACATGAAATCTAGAGTCAATGCTAAAGTGACTACATGCATAAAGGTGAAGGGTGGTTTGATTAAAGGTTCTTGTCTGACTAGAGTATCGATATACCTAACCATATGTGAGGCTAAGAGCCTTGTGTATGTCTAAAGGTACTGATTGCTCGTTACATCACCAAAATGATCGGGGATTCGTTGTGGGGTAGAATGCTTTCGCTATCTCCCAACATACTCAAAGAGTGTTGTCGAGCCAATGCCACTCACCATCTAAAAATTTTCCTAAAACTAAGGTTAGTCTAAGAGCCTTTATTATGTAAAGTGATGCATGAAAGTCAAATTATACTTAATGAGCCAACTGGAGATTATTTTGAAAAAAAATTTCCTTAACCAAATAGTAATCCACTTATTTTCCTTTTTATTTAAAAAAAAAAAAGGTGGCAACCAGTCTCCAATGGAGTCGCTAGCTGTGAGGCCTTACCCGAGCATCAACCCGGTCTGCTAGAGGGAACCAAGATGCTCATTCAGGTTTAGACTCACAATGAAACCCACAGGTTCGGATTGGTTGATTTTGAAAATGATTTTGAGAGTTGCTACCTTAATTTTATTTAGTTGGAAAAATATTAAGGAAAAAATCCAAATTGACAATAATTCATTAATTTTCAATTAATTTACCCAAGGATAAAATCACTATTCTCGAACCAGGTTAAGTTCGGGGCTTGGATTTTTGGTTTTAAATAATCTAAATTTGACTTTTAAGTTTAATTTGACATTTGAAAATCAATTTCATGGATGACAAATATTTTATGACAATTATAATATCATGATTAATACACGAGCATGGTATGAGTGCAATGTGAAAATCAAAATGAAACATCCATAAGTTATATCAATTAAAAAGGGAAAAGGGAATTGATTGGGATTTATATTTGAGGTTTATTTTTTGGATTCCAAACATATCTATGTACTCCATTGAATAGGGATCAAAACCCATATAGTTTGTTTCACAATTAAGTAGAGAGGTTTAAGAGCCGATCAGATTGATTGATTTGATTTGGGTTTGTGGGTGAGAGGAAAAGGCTGATATCTTTGTTTTTGGAGGGCAGAGAGTTTTACCATACCGAAATTCCATTTTATCAGGACTGGGTGATTGGATTAATGATTTAAAAAATGTTTTGTGAGTGAATTAATTAATTAAAATGATTAATTAATTAATTAAAATAGATTAATTAATTAATATAGTGGATGAAGTAAAAAATGGGATTTTTTATTTAATTAAAAAAAGGTAATTAATTAATTAAAAAGATTAATTAATTAATTTGAGTGATTAAAAATGATTTTAGTTAATTAAAATTATTAATTAATTAATTAATTGATGGAGGGAGAAGAAGAATAAAAGTTGATAGATAGCAATTAATATCAACTTAAGTGTATTTGAAATGAGGAAATGGAAGGGTTATTTATAGAAAAATGAGGTGAGGGTGATTTAGGAAGTGAAAATGTGAAAAGATATAAAGAGTATGGCTAAAAAAATGCAAACAAAAAAAAAATCAAATAGGGGCATTTGGGACCTTTTGACTCAAGAAAAAGGACAGGTCTCCGTGTTAGGTCTGTGCGAATCTGCGTTAGACATATGCGGCTGTCGCACTAATTAGACACGGATCCACACCTCCACTAATGTGGAGCCGCGTCAGTCTGATAGCTCGCTTTTCCATGTCTTTTTTTGGTCCATTTTTTAGTGTCTCAGGCCAGTTTTTGAGGCTTCTAGGTCAGTTTTTGGGAGTTATAGAGTTCAAAAACTTATCAGTCAGTGTTGATAGGTTCAAAATTAGTTTTAGAACAGCTGGATAGTTAGTCTGAGAGAAAATTCAATCAATTTTAGAAAAATATTGTCTGGTACAAAAAGTCTGGTCTAGGTAGGAAAAGTGTTAGTATTTGAAAATTAAGTATCCTTGTGCTAATGTGACTGAAAATCCATTTTTTGCTCTAGGGGTGTTGCCCCCTGCTCCCCTGGAAGAGGCACTACCCCTTTCACCCCCTGCCCACTAACCGGCTAGCGGGACAATAATGCTGACTCTGCGTAGCGCACTAATTTTAGCAGGTGTCAAGCTGCAACTGAATGATAAAATGTAAAATTAAGGGTTTATAATTTACTATAATAAATTAATGGGTTGTCAATTAATATTAATTATAAAGATTCAATTTACATTTCTAAGGGGAAATAATTTATGTATACATTATAATTGATGTAACAAGATTAATAAGTTTTTCTTTTCTTAATAAAATTTTTTGTTCTTAATAATTGTTATTGATGGTGATTATTAACAAAATTCTTATGCTTGCTTAAAAAAAGTTCTCTTTTTCTTTATAGAGAAATTATTACCTATAATAGAAGAGCTATATCAGCATAATGAGTTGGCACTCTCATCCAATTACGAGATATTACCTAGCTTCAATTATGAGAAAAGAAAGCACTTTTTTTTTTTTTTTTATTTCTTTCTTTGAGAACTACTATTTTTTTCTTTCTCGAGAACGTAACATCTTTTTGTAGCTTTTTGTCTACTTTCTATTTAGCTTGAAATATAAGTCTCCATTAAAATGCTTTTGCTTTTTCATTAAAAGCCTGTTGAAAAAAAGAGAAAAAATTTACTTAGCTTTAGCATTTTGCAAATTTCTTAAATATGAAGTGTGTTCTTTTATGAATTGAGGAATTATATTTAGTTTTGAATACGACAAATCAATTTAATGGATTTATTATAATATTTATATTCTTGCAATTTTTTTTCCATGTTTTGGCTACTACATTTTATGAATTTTATTTTAATAGAGATAAAATCATGGGAATATCACTTATACTATTTTTTTTTTAGAAGAACTTTTATTGTCTATTTAAATGTGAATATTTATTCAAATTATTTTTCCTCATAAGCACAACAAAAGACATTCCTACTGACTCCTTGCTTTTTTTTTTTTTAATCATTGGTAACTATAAATTAATTAAATTGCAATATTTAGCAAAGGTGTAAGTGGAAATAAAATTATAAAGAAAGTTTAACTTTAATTGAATGATTTTTCTTCGTTGGTGCTTTAGAGTATGTAACATTTGTAATTTATTAAATAATTAAATTTTTTTACTTGTTCTAAATATTTTTACAAAACTCTTCAAAAAAAAAAATAAAAGTTATAAAAATATTAAGTTAATTTATTAAATAATTACATTTCAAATCATTTTAAAAAATTTACTAGAGTGTGTGTTAATTGTAAATTTGAATAGTTAGATTTCAAATCATATTAATTTAGAGTCTTACAAAGACGAATCCACCTTATAAGAAAATGAGGTATTTTAGCTAAGGTGCCATAAGAAATTGTCTAAAATCATAATATCTATTAATTTCAATTTATTCAATAGATAAATTTTTATTACTTCAATTGATTTCTATTATTTCAATTTATCTAAAAATAATTTCAATCAATCCATTTCCATAAATCAAGTTAAACTAATTTAATCAAATAATTTCTTTTAATTCCATTGATCTGTAAATTTAATTAAGTTTAACATATCTTCTTATATTTTAATTAATCAATTTATATAATTTAAATTGATTGATTTTTATAAGTTTAATCAATTTGTTTCTATTATTTCAATCAATCTCTATAATTTAATTAGAATCTGCAGTTTTTGTAATTTCAACTAATGTTAACTAATTGATTTTTAATTTATAGTATCTAAGAATACAAACCGCTTCAGTGGATTACATTTTTGAAATTATTTAACTTGAGCCTAAGCTCAATCAAATTAATGAGGGTACTCCAATTTGAATTGAGTTTGATCCTTGTTTGTCCTTATGCACCAAGAAGGGGAGTTGAATTGATGGGAAATTAAAACTTAGATAGAAAGACATAGGGAAAGAGAATGAACACAAACAATTTTATAGTGGTTCAGGTATTAACGAACCCTACGTCTACTCCCCAATCTCAATTGGGTATTCTATTACTAGATGATGCTTATAAGGAGTTTCAAGCTCACTCTAAACTTATAATGTGTTTTCAATGGCTCACACACAACCCTTACAAGTGTTTCCCTTAGGCTCACACTTAAATTTATATAAGAGTTTTCTAATGGCTCACTCTCAACCCAACAATATGTGTTTTCAAGGCTAACACTCAACCCTTTGAGCTATCAATGCTCTTACAACAACCAAATGACAACAATTAAGAAGTAAAGGCTTTGAGAATTAAAATTGCAAGAGTTTGGCTTAAATGAAAGTTGTTGGATCATTATGAGGGTCTTTGGAGGGGGTATTTATAGCTTCTTCCCTCCAAATTCCTATTACAAAGAGATACCAAAAAGGATCCCCACAACAGCCACAATATCTTGCATTAAATGCACTGTCAGAGTTGGATTGTGATCGCTAAGCCTTTTCCGCGGTCGCGACTCCATTTTCACGATCGTGATCTTCATAATCCACAATGGCTAGATAACATGTGGCACTTTCTCATTGGTTCTTCAACTATCAATTGCAAGCTTGGATCTTAGTATGAATATCGCGATCGCGACTACAAATTAGCGGTCGCGAATCTAAGATCACGCCCTTGGTCACGGTTGTGATTGAGGTCGTGATTTGCTCTGAGTGAAATTGATCAAATTGGCTTCTTAAGTTTCTTGGTCGCAATTACATGGTCGTGGTTGCGATTTCATGGTTGTGGTTGTGATTTCATCATCTTGGTCACAACTCAAAAGCAATCCAATATACTTTGAAAGATTTTGATTTTCTTTCAATTTCAATTAATAAATATGATATATTATGTAAAACAAATACTTGAACAAACATTAGATAGCTTTCAATTTGATTGACAAGATCAAAATAGAGATTGACTAAGCTTTGAAATAACTTAGGTCAACAATCTCCCCCTTTTTGATTTTGACAATCAAATTGAACTTAAATATAAAATAGAAGTTAAATGTAAAATAACATTGAATTCATTAAGAGTTCTCCCCCTCAATTTATGCAACAAATGACAAAAAATATAAAGTGGAGAACATATTCTCAAAGTTATAATCAAGTGATGTTCATTTGAGTTTATTTAAGTTCTAAGTTTTATTTAAGTTTTATGTTTCTTCCCCATTGGCAATATCAAAAAGAAATAGAAAAATATGTTGCAAAGGGAGTAAAACAATAAAGCAAAGAATAAATAAGATAAAAATAGAGAAAATAGATAATTGTATTAATTTGAAATTGATAATGCCACAATACAATGCATGAAAAAATATAAGGAATAAAATTTGAAACAAAGCAAAATAAACAAAAGAAAGAAGAAATTTTAAAAAGAAAATCTAAGAATCTCCTCCATCTTTGGCTTCCTCTTATTCTTGATGAGGGGCCTCTTCTTATGTCTCCTCCTCTTCTTCTTCACTAAATTGCCAATCTTGGAGGTTGCATTGAGGAAGACCCATGTGACCTTGCATATCAAATATGTCTTGGTGAATGTGATCTAAAAGAGAGAGTCTCCTCAAGACTTTTTGAGGAAGTCTATTGGTCTCATCTTGAGGTTGAGATGGAGGGGCAATAGGTGTTATTTGGGGTTCTTCCTCTTGTGGTTAACTAGGTTCACCTACCACCACTCTTGATCTTTTTCTAGTCCTCTCTTAATTCCCAACATCTCCAAAAATATAATCATATTTCCCTTCCTTTTCTCTCAATGCCTTGGCATTGATCATATATTGAAAGTCAATAAGGGATTTTTTGATTGGTCTTTAGAGAATGGCTATGTTAGGTGGAGTAAGAGTCCCAACATGTTTGGCTATTGTAGAAATATGAGAAGAGAGTAGAATGGTGCCTTTTTTTCTTGTTGAAGAAAGGTGAAGAAATTGGTCTATTAGAAACCTAGTGGTTTGGATTGGTTGTCCCTTCACAAGACTATAGAGGAAGAGAAGATCTTTTTGGGAAACCTTTTCATTTCCATTCCCTCTAGCATTTATGGTGAGAGTGACAATCCTATGAAGAAGCCAAAGGAAAAATGTTTTGATGTGTTTGGCTAGGGAGGATTTTGGATCGAATTTTGGTTCAATGGAAATTTTGATCCAAAAAGAGTTGAGGTGAAGGGAGAAATCATTAATGGTGTAGGCATCCTCAATTTGGAGACCAAAGATGTTAGCAAGATCACTAAGGGCAAGCTCATAAAGGTGACTAAAAAATCAAAAATCTATTGCTTAATAGCCACGAGTAGGATGAAGTTTTTTTTTGGGACAGCTAAGGTGGCAAGGAATTCCCCAGTTAGCTCATAATACCTATCTTCATTAACAAAAGCAAACTTTCTCCATTCTAGATTTTTGAGGTAGCCAATGATGCTATCCTCAATTCCTAAGGTTTTGATACACACTAAGGTATTTTAGAGGGTAAGATTGTTTTATTTTTGATTCTTAGGAAATTTTGTTTTTCCTCTTGGGTTATTCCCAGAGGAGAGGGTTGTTGGGAAGTTTGGACTTCTTTCCCTTTTCTAGAAGGTCTTTTTAAGGCCATTAATGGAGAAGAGTTTGAAAAGATGAAGAAAATAAAGCTTGAAAGAGAGAAAAGTTGGAAGAGAGTTTGAAAATAGTAGAATTTTAAGTAGAAAGGAGTTTAGAGAGTTAGAAGATAGGCAAAAACTGAAATAGTGGGGTATTTATAGGCAAAAAATAGGTCAAAAATGGTCAAAAAGGCTACTTTTTTGAATTAAATGCAAAAATGCCCATTGAAAAATGGCTAGTTTTGAATGCTGCAAAACTCTGAGTCACGACCACGATGTTTGAAAAATTCAAAAGTCGTGTTTGTGATTTACAAATTACGAGCAGGATTTAGGGGCTAAAAGATAATGGTTATTATTTTAAATTTCTTGACTGTGATTTATCTGTAGCAACTGCGAATTTAAAAAAAATAGAAAATTTTGAAAATTTTTGAGGAAAGATATATGCAATACAATTGGCATTATATTTCAAGATCAAAATAGATACAATTATATATTCAACAAACTATGATATAACCAATCATTGAAAATAAATTTTGACCAATTTGGATCAAATATACCAAAAATAAACCATAAAGCAACCAATATGCAACCAAAAAGTAACCATAAAACAACCAACATTGCACAAAGTTAAAAACTTGATTTTAATTGAATTAAGCGTCACCTCAATTCAAGATTAAATATTAAAATAAAATATGAATAAGAATGTCATAAAATGCATAAAATGTTAATGCAAATGAAAAATTTTATATAATTTTGAAAATCTAATGCAATGAGCTCCCATCAAGCATGCCAATTTCTCTTTTTATGAAATTTAATCTTTCATCATTTAGGAGTTTTGTGAAAATATCAACAAGTTGTATCAATAAATTCTAATACAACATCACCATTTTGCACATGATCTCTCAAGAAATGATGCCTAATGTTTATATGCTTACTGTTAGAATGTTGGATGGGATTTTTGGAAAGATTTATGGCACTTGTGTTATCACATTTGATGGGAATGTGATCAATCACTTGACCATAGTCCTTGAGTTATTTTTTCATCCAAAGAACTTGAGTGCAACAACAACTCACCGCCATATATTCCGCTTCGGTGGTAGATAAGGCTACTGAAACTTGTTTCTTGCTAAACCATGAAACTAAACATTCACTAAAAAAATGACAAGTTTTGAAAGTGCTTTTTCTATCAAGCAAACTACCGGCATAATTTACATCCGAAAAAATAATTATTGTAAAAGATGAATTTCTAGGATACTAAAGCCCTAAATGCAATGTGCCATGTAAATACTTCAAAATTCTTTTAACTGCATACAAATGAGATTCTTTAGGACAAGATTAGAAATGTGCATACAAACAAACACTATACATTATATCGGGCCTAGATGCCGTAAGGTAGAGAAGAGAACCAATCATACCTCGATATTTCTTTTCATCTATAGGCTTACCCTTTTCATCTTTGTCAAGCTTAGTTGATGTGCTCATTGGAGTCTTGCTACTTTTGCAACCATCCATGCCAAACTTCTTGAGAAGTTCTCTTGTATATTTGGATTAGTTGATGAAGATGCCATCTTTGTATTGCTTGATTTGTAGTCCTAGGAAGGACTTGAGCTCACCCATCATGCTCATCTCAAATTCCCTAGTCATACACTTAGTAAATTCTTCATAAAGATGTTTATTAATAGCATATCATCAACATAAATTTGAATAATTAAAGTGTCATTTTTGTGCCATTTTACAAAAAGTATTGTGTCAACTTTGCCCTTAATAAAATAAATTTTCAAAAGAAATGCACTTAGCCTTTCATACCAAGCTGTAGGAGCTTGTTTCAAACCATACAAGGCCTTGGTTAATTTAAAAACATGATTGGGAAGTTCATGATATTCAAAACCAGGGGGTTGCTCAGCATAAACTTCCCCCTCAATAAATCCATTTAAAAAAGTACTTTTAACATCCATTTGAAAAAGTTTAAAATCCATATGACATGCATAAGCAAGTAAAATTCTAATAGCCTCTAATCTTACTACCAGAGCATAAGTTTCATCATAATCAATGCCTTCCTCTTGGATGTACCCTTTGGTAACCAATCTAGCCTTAATCCCAATGAAGAAGCCATGCTCATCTAACTTATTTCTATAAACCTATTTACATCCAATAATGGGATTATCTTTGGGTCTAGGAACAAGTTCCCAAACTTTGTTTCTCTCAAATTGGTTGAGTTCCTCTTGCATAGCAATACCCAACTCTCATCATCAAGAGCCTCATTAATGGTCCTTGGCTCAATTTGAGAAACAAAGGCAAAATTATTATCTAAGGCTTTATAATGAGATATAATACTTACACCCTTAGATGGATCACCTATGATTTGCTCCTTAGGATGATTCTTGGGGTATCTCCACTCCTTAGGAAGTTCTTGAACATCTTCCTCTTGTGGATTTGATTAATCCTCATGATCTTGTTGGTTTTCCTCCACTTCCTTTGGAGTCTCATCGTGATCCAATCTAAGCTTTTCAAATTCACCTATAATATCATCAAGAACACTACCTTTCCCAAGATCAAGTTTACTAGATTCATCAAATATAACATTCATAGACTCTTCAATTACCATAGTCTTTTTGTTAAATACTCTATAAGCTTTACTAGTGGTAGAATATCCTAAGAAAATGCCTTCATCGATTTTAGAAGCAAATTTTCCAAGGTTATCCTTGATATTTAATATGTAGCACTTGCAACCAAAAACTCTTAGACATGAAATCTTAGGTTTTCTTCCATTCCATAACTCATAAGAGGTTTTATTCAAAATGGATCTTTTAAAAATTCTATTTGAAATGTAACATGAAGTGTTAATAGCTTCCGCCCAAAAATAAGTTGGTAAACCATATTCATTAAGCATGGTTCTAGCCATTTCAATCAAGGTTCTATTTTTCCTTTCTACAACACCATTTTGTTGAGGTGTTCTAGGAGAAGAAAAATTATGCAAAATTCCATGTTCAATGCAAAATTTTTTTAAAAATTCATTTTAAAATTCTTTTCCATGATCACTTCTAATTGTGGAAATGAAATAGCCTTTTTCATTTTGAACTCTTTTTGCAAAACTTTTGAATGTATCAAAAGCATCACTCTTATGAGTCAAGAAACTAACCCAAGTAAATCTAAAGTAGTCATCAACAAGCACATAGACATATATTTTTCCACCTAAACTAGCAACTCTACTAGGTCCAAACAAATCCATATGAATAAGTTCAAGGGGTCTAGAAGTACTTACAATATTTTTTTGATTTGTAGGATGATTTATATTACTTTCTCATTTGCCAAGGTCCAAATGTTTTGTCCTTTGAGAATTTGATCTTTGGAAGTCCTTTAACAAGCTTATCCTTGGAAAGACTACGAAGAAGCTCCATACTTGCATGTCTAAGCCTTTTATGCCAAAGCCAAGATTCATTGCTAATAGACATGAAACACTTGACATCTTGGTTAGCCAAATCATCTAAGTCAATCATATAGGTATTTCCCTCCCTTTCACCCTTAAACACTACATTGTCATTAACTAAAGTGGTGACAATGCATGTTTTAGAGTCAAAGGTGACTTTATTACCCTTATCACATAATTGACTTACACTAAGCAAGTTAAATTTTAAACCATCAACCAAAAGAACATTTTCAATGAGAGAAAGATTGTTCTTACCAATGGTGCTAATTCCAACTATCTTACCTTTGGCATTGTTACCAAATGTGATGTTTCCACCTCTCTTTTCTTTTAAATTTGTGAAGAGGCTTGCATTTCTGGTCATATGTCTTGAACATCCACTATCTAAATGCCATTTGTTCTCCTTGGTAGTGGATTTGAGACACACCTACAAGAAAAGATTAATCATCTTGTTTTAGGCACCCCAATATACTTGGGTCCTTGGGGGTTAGCCTTGGAAGGGTCCTTAAGTTTGAGTTGAGCCTTCCTTATATAACAAAATACATTTATATGACCATCTTTCATACAATAATGGCATTTGAGTTTTGACCTGAAGGTTTTCTTAGCCATTTTGTCAAAAAATTTTGGTCTTTTCACAACATTATGACATGAATGCATACAAGGATAAGTGTTATGTTGTGATTGTGGATGTCTTTGAGCATGCCTTTTTTGATACATGAATGTATGGTTAACTATTTGAGGCTTAGCTCTTGAGTCTAATGTAACCTTTTGAGTCCTTTTGGGACTTGGAGATTTAGTGTGTGTTTTCACTTCCTTGTGAATTACCTCAATACTAAAGGTTTGAGAAGTTATAGTCTTTATGAACATAGTAAGTGAGGATGTGGATGGAGATGAGCTATCAAAGCCAAGACCATGTCTCATAAGGGGTGGCCTTTGTGATACAATAAGAGTATCTAAGGCTTCTTTTCCTTTGTGAAATTTTATGATTGAGTTTCTTATCTTCAACCTCAATTTTCAAAGCATTGTTTTCTTTATATAAAGAATTAAAAGAGGAGTTTTTAGAAGTGATTTCTTCCAATGAGCGTTTTAAGCTAACATTGGAGGTTTTCAAGATTAAAACAAGTTTTTCTAATTCTTTAAAATTCTCCTCTAACATAGAATGCTTTTCCTTAAAAATTTTCGTCTTTGATTTATACTTTTTGCATTTCATATTCATAGCTTTAATTAGCTCATCCTCATTATGCATATCATCATTAATATCATCACAAGATTAAGAGTTACAGCTTACCTCATTTGATGAGTCCTCTAAGGGCATGAAACGTAAGTTTGCAACATCCTCTTCCTCTTCATCACTTGAGGAATCATCATTCCATGTTGTTTTGAAGCCTTTCTTCTTCTTCTCCTTGTCCCATTTCTTTTTCTTCTTGATGTTGGGACATTCTGTTTTTATATGACCTTGCTTGCCACATTTATAGCAAGTAATGTTATTCTTCTTTTCTTTGCTTGAGTTTGAGTTGTAATTTGATGATGATCTCCTAAAGGACTTATTTTCTTTCTTTCTTCTTTTGATGATGTCTTTGACCTTTTTTGAGAGCATAGCAAGTTCTTCATCATCATCATCTTCACTTTCTTCCGATTCACTTGAGCTCTCACATTCCTTTTTGCTTTTAAGGGAGGATTTGAGAGCTAAGGATTTCTTTTTCTCCTTCTCTTGATTCTCTTCCTTCTCTATTGATAGAGACATTTCTTCGGTAAGGAGTTTTCCAATGAGGACATCAACAGGAACATTTCCAAGATACTCATTAGCTTCTTCTATGCTAGCAATTCTAACTCTATAATCTTTCTTTGGGAGAGTTTTTAAGAATCTTGTAGTTTATATCATTCAAGGTGTATACTTTGCCTAATTTCTTCATGTTGGTGATAAGGGCTAGAAGCCTATTTGTCATGTTGGTGATGCTTTCATTGGGTTTCATCTTGAAGAGCTCATATTCAGTTGTGTACAACTAAATCTTTTTCTCCTTGACTTGCTTAGTTCCTTCATGGTAGTTTTCTAAAGATTTTCAAATGCTCAACGTACTTGAACAATGTTGAACTCTACCACATTCTTCTCTTGAAAGTGAACTAAGAAGAATTGCCACGGCTCTCTTATTCTTCCCATTAGCTTTTCTTTATGCATCCACCCATTCTTCTCTAAGAACCAATTCTTCAACATCATCAACTTTTCTTGATGGAAATTTTCATTCTTTGATTATGCAATCCCATACATCAATGACATCACTATCAAGATATACCTCCATTCGATACTTCCAATGTGCATAATTGGTATCATTGAAGTGTGGCTTGAGGTGATGCATCCCTTCATTGGCCATTTTGATCTTTTCTCACACAATTAAGCTTGAAGAATGAGACCAAAGCTCTAATAGCACTTGTTCGCCCTTAAGCACCAAGAAGGGGGGTTGAATTAATGGGAAATTAAAACTTAGATAGAAAGAGATAGGGAAAGAGAATAAACACAAATAATTTTATAGTGGTTTGGGTATTAACGAACCCTACGTCCATTCCCTAATCTTAATTAGGTATTCTACTACTAGATGATGCTTACAAGGAGTTTCAAGCTCACTCCAAACTTACAATGTGTTTTCAATGGCTCACAGACAACCCTTACAAGTGTTTCCCTTAGGCTCAAACTTAAACCTATACAAGAGTTTTTTAATGGCTCACTCTTAAACCCAACAATATGTGTTTTTAAGGCTAATACTCAATCCTTTGAGCTATCAATGATCTTACAACAACCAAATGATAATAATTAAGAAGTAACGGCTTTGAGAATTAAAATTACAAGAGCTTGGCTTAAATGAAAGTTGTTGGATTATTATGAGGGTCTTTGGAGGGGTTATTTATAGCTTTTTCCCTCTAAATTCTTGTTATAAAGAGATACCAAAAAGGATCCTCACAATAGCCACAATATCTTATATTAAGTGCACTTTCAGAGTTGGGTTGCGATCGCTAAGCCTTTTTCGAGGTCGCGACTCCATTTTTGCCATCGCAACTAGAATTTCGCGGTCATGATCTTTATAATCCAAAATGTCTAGATAACACGTGGCACCTTCTCGTTGGTTCTTCAACTATCCATTATCAGCTTGGATCTTAGTATGAATATCACGATTGCGACTACAAATTAGCGGTCGCAAATCCAGGATTGCACCCTTGGTCGTGGTCGCAACTCGCTCTAAGTGAAATTGATCAAATTGGCTTTTTAAGTTTCTTGGTCGTGATTACATAGTCGCGGTTGTGATTTCATAGTCACGGTCGTGATTTCATCATCTTGGTTGCGACTTAGAAGCAATCCAGTATACTTTGAAAGATTTTAATTTCCTTTCAATTTCAATCAATAAATATGATATATTTTGCGAAACAAAAATTAGATAGTTTTCAATTTAATTGACAAGATTAAAATAGAGATTGACTAAACTTTGAAATAACTTAGGTCAACAATCCTAATTGAGCCTACATAATAATTATCAATATACATATATATATATATATATATATATATATATATATATATATATATATATATATATATATATATATATATATATATATATATATATATATATATATATATATATATATATATATATATATATATATATATATATATATATATATATATTAATGTTAATAATTATATATTTGTACAGAGGGGTGTAAAAGATCCAAGCACTTAAAGCTCAACATGTATTTGACTTTTTTTTTGGCTCATCTGAGCTCATTCAAAAAAAACATAATGATTTGAACTTAATTTTATTTTTAAACTCGTTACAAATTCAGGCGAGCATGAACAAGAACATGCTCAATCCAGTATGTTCATGAACTTTTAAGCTCATTATTGATAAATATATTATATTATTTACATATAATAAAAAATATATGTATTTCTAAAACTAATCTTATCTATTTATAGTACATATAAAGTTAAATAAATGTTTTATAGATAAAAAAAATGAAGAATTTAAAATTTGATATGAAACATCTACTATAATTCTATAACTCATATATAAACTAGTTCATAAATATGCACTTCATTCAGTTTTGTAACAACTTGAATTTTAAATTATTTTAGAAAATCTTATTTTTGTACAAAAATATAATTATACAATTTTATGTATTAAATTAGTAATTAAATTTTTATAATTATCTAACAATTTGGATAATATGATATTGAGAATATATTATTAATTACTGACTATTTAAATTTTAAAATATGTAAATTTAATATAAAGAAAATATTTATTTATTTATTTAGTCATGAAAATACTTCATTAAATTTTGATATTATAAAATTTACATTTAGTAAAGTTAAATATGAGGATGATGATATAAGGATAATAAATTTTATATTTTGGTACTTAGTTATTAATTCTTAAAAATTTTTTTGGAAATTAATTTTCATATTCAATTATTTTTAATAATTCTACAAATAGTCATTTTTAAAGTTTTAATATATTAAAATAAAGTATATTTTATAAGAAATTTAATGACTATTTATTTATAATTTTTGGATCTAAAATGAATTTTTTACAAAGTTATAAAGATTTGAAAAAAATAAAAAAAAAGAAGGGACCAACCTAAGGCCACCACGTGGCAGCCTTGGGATGGCTACTTGGCTGGCAAATTTTAATATGCTGGTTTCGTAAAAGAGAAGCAGAAGAAGAAAAGGAAGAGAGAGAGAGAGGGAAGCTATAGTAGGCAGCCAACTTCTAGTGCCATTTTTTACTGTTCCAATGGAAAGTGAGAGACATCACCTATACTGTCTTATAGGCTGCTATGAGGAGAGTTCATAGGTGCTAGTGTTGCTAGATTCTAATCACCAGTTAAGGAAATACCACTGCTAAAAGTAGCTATAGTGACTATTTTGGTTTGAAATTTTCATTTAGCCATAACTCTTTCATTTGAACTCCAAATTGAGTGATTCCAACTTCTATGGGTTCGTCTTGATTGCAAATTTCATTTGATATTTTACTTGCTACTTAAGGTTTGCCAAAGAGGGGGATTAGAGATCGAGAAGCTCACAACTATTCGACGAGATTCCCACCAATTTTCGGCGAGTGAGAGAGAGTGGTGCACATTTTTCAGTTCCTATTAATGAGATGCTTTATAGGACATAAGTTTCACCCCTAGAACCACCAATGGTAGAGGCATGTGGCCAAACAGTGGCGACAGTTTCGTCGACGCTCTAATGATCTTAGTCCAGTAGTTCCATTTCGATTTTCCAAAAATGTTTATGATATTAGTTCAATTTGTGTTCACATTGGTAATTTTGAAACTTCTAATTCCCATATGTATGTGTGTGTGTATATATATATATATATATATATATATATATATATATATATATATATATATATATATATATATATATATACACATACATATATATATACATACATATATATATATACATACATATACATATATATATACATACATATATATACATACATATACATATCTAGATATATATATATATATATGTATGTGTATATATATATATATATATATATATATATATATATATATATATATATATATATATATATATATATATATATATATATATAAGATTTTTATATTTGTTATTGATTAATTAAGAATTATATAAAATTTTATAAATTAATTAGAAGTAGTTTTACTAATAAAATAAATTGAATTTAGTTGGATTATGTTTATGTTTCTAGAGATAAATTTATGAATTTGGCATTAACATAAATTATAAACTTTTATGAATTTATTGAGTTAGATTTTATGTTATAAATTGACTTGTTAAATTTGATGTATATTAAGAACAAAACTATATGATTTATGAGAAATCAATTAATTGATAAATTTAATTTAATTTAATTTTATGATTCTATTAGATTCTTACATAGTAAATTTTATAGAATTATTAGTATCATTTTATATGGTTTAATTTAAGTTATTGAATTCAAATAAATGAATTACTATAATTGTTAAAAATGTTTACAAGATTTAAAAAATAAGATTAATTGAGTAACATTAATTTCAAACGATTTATTAACTAAATTAAATTTGATATTGAATTGATAAATTGGAAATGTTATGGTGTTTGTTGAGTTTGTAGACCTAGGAAAGGGGTCGTGGAGTTGTGTTTCATTGTTGAGTTGTGATGATAATTTAGAAGTGTTTATCTGTAACAACTCACACCTACCCTAAGAGTTTTCATGATAATTTACTTGAATTTAGAGCTATTATGACAAAATGTGTGCTTTTATGAAAATTCATGTGTTATGTGATTGATGAGTATATGACATGTAAGATTAGTTCTAATATGCATAATGTGAATTATTATTGTGAAATAAGTGATTTATATGAAGTGCATAAGCATAAATTGATTTATTGCACATAAAGTGAATTTTCTTGCACATAAAGTGAATTTTCATGCATAAAGCAATTTTTGAGCATAAAATGATTTTTATGAGCATTTTAAAAATATTTTTAAATAAATATTTAGGGGGAGTTCAATGAAAATAATAAGAAAAATATTCTATTTTTAATTACCTATAATTAGCCCATAAATAAATTAAACAAGCCCAACTCACCAAAGTCCAATACACTAAAACACTCTTAACCTGGCTCATTAATGGCAAACTTGTAATTTTGCCAAAACCTACATATATTAACCTAAATTTTGGCTAGCCCTGATCTTGGCAGCCACCATTATGTTATTCTTCAGAATTTTTATAGAAAAATTATCTCAAAAATATTCTCTCAATCGAAATTCATAAGGTGCCTTCAAACCTTACGATTTCATGATCGTTTTCGTAAGTTTTTCTCTTCTTTCAATATACTATTTAATTTTTATGAGACTAATCATGAAAAAATTATTTTTGGCTGTATATTTACTATTTTTATTTTGGTTAAATTTGGCCTAGGTTATTTTTTTGAAAAAGAAACCGATTTTCGACTGAAAACACAACTCTTTCTTCGCACATCCACCAAAGGTGAATTATAAAACTCAAAGTTGGAATTTTCATGCAATTATATAAGGGGGGCTGCTGATTTGTATATTGAAGTGTTCTAAAGTGATTTTTATTGTATTTAGATAAAAAAATAATAATTTAAATCATATTTTTATATATTACTGTAATGATTGGAAAGTACGCAAAATGAGAAAAATCATGGTTTTCATCTTAAAACTTTAAAGTTAGAATTTTCATATGTAAAAACTATAAGGAGGTGTCGATTCCTACATTAATGTGTTTTAAAATAATTTTTGTCATATTTACATGAAATATATTGATTTAAATCATGTTTTTGCATATTACTGTAATAAATGAAAAGCACGAAAAGTAAGAAAGTTCATGTTTTCTATGAAAGTATGTATTCGGCCTACATAGGGATTTAGATCCCAATGTCTATAATTTTTATATGATATATTTAAATGATTGTTGACATGTGTACATGAGTGATAAATGTTTTAATTGTATGTTAGTTAAAGGAATAACTCTAGACAAAGTCTAGAGAGGTTTGGCCAACCTAGGGTTTCCTAACCCTACTACTATGTTATGATTAACATATGTATATAATTAAGTGGCATATAAATTAGGCCTTATGATGTGTTAATTATGGATTAATGACCCTAAATTGACTATAGAATTGATTGTATGATTTGGTCAAAAAAGATAAGCACGACTCTTTAAAGTTACTGGTTAAGTTGATATATATGGAAGGTGTTATGTGTACTAAATTGAATGTTAAATGGAATTGATATTAAGACCATGATATATTATCTTTGACTCTAGAAAAGTCATAGTATGAGTTATAATGTGATTCCATGTGAGCCTAAGAAGGCTAAATGTACAAGACTTGAAAGTTAACATGTTATGTGCAAGTGATGAGCGCACTTCTAAGTGCAACTCCAAGTTTTTATGAATGTTATATGTGCATGGAGTAGTTATGGGATAGGATAGCATGATGTTAAGCAAATGCTAAGTATTGAATTGTAATGTATGATAGAGCTTGAGGATTATTAGAAGTTCAAGAGCTATAAGTACTAGGAGCAAAGGAACCACAAGGTGAGTAAACATTATATTCATATTACAAGTACAAGCTATCATGTTATGTAAACCTTTGAGATTCTTGAAACCCAAGTGCCTTTCTATTCTCTATTATAACTATATGACTTCTTTGTTAAGCTTGAGTTGCTAAAGGATAATTGGTCCGAAGCCATTTTGATTATTCTATGATAAGAAAGAACCTTTGTGATTGTTGCCTTACCTAATATTCTTTCTCAAACCACACTATTATTTATCTTTTGTTCAATAAGTTAAACTGCTATTGCTAATATGCTACATGTTATTGCTTTCTTAAGTGCTATTGTTATAAGTGATTACCATTAGCTTTAGCTATGGTACCCATGAACCTTTTATGCAGAAATCCTCATGCTGATGCAAGTAATCATTGAAACCTGTGCACATGGTCTTAACCCAATGGATAGGGGCATAGAATCCACCTCAGCTAAAAGGGGTGGTTCTAGCTGTGGGGCCTGATCAGCTTCATGCTTCTTCATTATAAGATTTGGAATTTGGCTTGAGGCCACCTTTTCTTAATGTATTCGAGTGAATTAAGCAGGGTTTTCACTCACGAGTGAATTGAGCAAGAGTCTTCACTCACAAGTAATAAGTGTAATTTCTACGAACCTTGTTAAATTGCAAATAATGAACCATGAACTACGAATCATGAATTATGAATCATGACCTATAAGTTATATGCTATGAGCCCCTTTTAAAGGGATATGTGTTATTTTACAAGTTTTGTTATTTACTCATTGAGATTATCTATTTCACCCCTTATCCTTGTGTGGTTCTAAGTGAGTATTATGCGAAGGCAAGGTGATGGCTCAAGCAATCTACTTCGCTTGGGGGATTTCCTTGTCCAAGTATTTTATCCTACTGTGATGTGAAGTTTCATTCTTAGATGCTCTAGGAGTCTCATTTTTAGAATATTACTCATTTGATAATTTACTTGGAGACTTAAATATTCTTTTCATATGGATCGCATCTAAAAGTATTTTTAAACTATTCTTCCGCTAGTTAAAGTTTTCATTATTATTAGATAACTAAGTTAATGCACGAGGTTTTGGTAAGATCCTAGGCAATGTTTATATGTGCATGAGTGGGTTCTACGGGCATGGGTGACTTTATATCTCCCCATGTTCTAGGACCATCATTATTTTGAAAATTGTGATGTGACATTATCTTCCTTTGTTATAGCTAGATAACGTCCTAGTTTCAAAGGAGACTGCCACAATTTCAACAAAATCTTTAAAGTTGCTTGTGTATATATTAGCTAGCTTATTCTAGTTTTAATAATTTTTGTATCATTATCCAGTACCTGGCATTCTAGTGTCTTCTAAGTTATCAATCAACGAAGGAGATCTAGTTGGATTTCATATCAGTGAGTTATATAGTTTAATATAACCTTCCATTTTATTATTTAATTGATGTTTCACTTGCATACATACATTGCTTATTTATATACTGTATACGTAATTATATATTATGAATATAACTTAAGCATAATTGTTTCATTATGTTTGTACTGCATATTTTTTGTGGTTACTGGATGGGATTGGATGACATAGGAACAACTTAGGAATGTGAATCTAGTTATGATAATGATTATGATAGATGAGCTATGATTGGTGTACGATGGCTTAGGGCCTTGTACATCACTCAGCGTTGCTATCAGTAGGACCGGCGCTGCGTGGCATTCGCCATTGATAGCTGGGACCCTATGCATTAGTTATAAGAGACAGCTTTGGAGTGAGAGAACTAGGATAGGGGGATCGACTTCCCATATTGAGGTTTAGCATGGTTCTTGTAAACTGATTCTCATCCTTGGTTGATTATATGAATTATTTGTCTGATTGCCATATACATTAGCATTTCAAACTTTTGAATAGTAAGTTATATTAGTACGATATAGCTTATTAAGTCAAACACTTATTCCTATTTAAATTATTTTTCCTAGATTGTGGAATAAGCTTGTGAAGATATTTCAAATTGAATTATGCTGTTTTTCACTCTTTAGCACTGATATATAAATTATATTATAGTTATGTAAATAATCCTATTTTATTTTATATTACATAATCTTTAGTACTCTGCGTTGTTGTTTTTCTTTATTATGTAATTCTATATTATTCGTTAATTGCTACTATCTTCTAGGCTAATTAAGAAGTTCTATTAAGTAAGAACCTTGTGATGAGATGATCGATATAATTGCCCTGAATGGTATTGAATTAATGTGATGTTTGGTTGATTCTACTATTATCACTTGTTAGTTTTATTATTTTGTGAGTTAACAGGCTTACTACGTGCACTAGTAGTCACATGCATTATCAGTGTCCAAGTGTCGGTCATGTGCTCTCGGGTGAGAGTAATGATAGGTTTGTTATGAAAAATATTTTTAATTAATTTTTAGACATTATAAAGAACAAAAAATATATAAATATTATTTTAAATAAAGATATATAAATAAAAATAAAAATATTGTATATTTTAATTATTATTATATATAATTGATTTCTAAGCTGGTCTTCTGGTTAATATTTTTGTCTATATATAAGTATATAAAAATTCAAGTTATCAATAATATCAATAAAAAAAAAAGTTAATCGCAATATTCAATAAAAAAAAAGTGTTATGCGAGAATATAACAATGAAAATAATTAAAATGTAACAAAAATATTATTTTATCCTATTTATTTATTTATTTATTATAATATTATTTTTTATTTTCTTTTCTCATTTAATTTGTCTAAGTGGAGTTATCATATGAAAAATAATTAAAAAAAAAACTCTTAAACTTATATATTAAATGTCTTATTAATTATCTCATATTTATTTTTAATCATTTTAAATACTTAAAATTATATAAAAATTTCAAAAATTTATAAAAAAAGATAATGAAATAGTGAATATAGAGAAAGTATGTGTTTTCTCTAAATTTTATTCTTAATATATAGTATTATATATTTTAATTATTATTATATATAACTGATTTCTAAACCTAATATCTAAATCTATCTCCTCGTTAATATTTTTATTTGTATATAAATATATAAAAATTTAAACTATCAATCATAATATTCAATGAAAAAAGAGTTAATCATAATATTCAATAAAAATAAAAGTTATGGGAGAATATAACAGTGAAAATAATTAAAATGCATTAAAAAAATATTATTCTATCATATTTATTTATTTATTATAGTAATAAAATCACCTAATTTAATTGATAGTATATATACATTATTTTATAGATATAATTAGAGAAGCTAAGTGTACATATTTTGTTATTAAAAAGCAAAATAGAAGTTATATAATTTTGTGACTTTCTAATTTTCAATTAATAACGTTTTATATTTATTATTTTTAATTTATAATATCTTATATTTATTACTTTCAATTTATAATAACATTTATTACTTTTATTTATTAAACTCAATTATTATTCTTTACACTAATTAAACATAATAAATTATGTAAAAAACTTGAAATTCTATTATAATAAAAAAAAAAAAAAAAAAAAAGATGAATATAAAGCTCATTAAAGAGAGAAACTCCAATTTCTCTTAGATTTGGGTTTAATATATAGTACATATATTTGCAATTCTGCTTTTGTGAACGAAAGGTTAAAAAAAAAAAAAAATAAAAAAAAAGATCTGCACTTATTGTCACCATTAGAAAACAAATTTAATTAGATTTGTAACTTCAAAGCTAATAAATACATTTAATAAAATATAAAATTGCTTAGAACCATTAGATTTTAATTTAAAGATTAAAATAATAGTAACATCGAAACCACACATATATATATATATATATAACAAGCCAAAAATTACTAAAAAAGAAAAAACAAAAATAAATTACAAAACTAAAAACAATTACATAAAAAATTACAGAATTTTCAACTATAAAATATTCTCAAAAAATTCAACTATAAAATTCTCAAATATTCTCAATACACAAAAAAAAAATTTCAAAAATTTTAGCGAATTACATATATACAAAAATTTCAACAAATTACACTCTAAAAATTCCATAAATATGAATTTACATACAAACTTTTCAACAAATTATATCATTCATCATTCAAAAATTAAAATACAAAAATTCTAAGAAAACACAAGAATTATAGAAATTCCAAACAATTTACATACAAAAATCATATACAAAATTTAGATATAAAATTTTCATTTTATTATATATAGAATTTACAACAAAATTTCCAAATTTTCCAATAAAAATTTCAAAAATTCCAACAAAAATTCAAAAAAATCCCAAAGATTTCAATATATATATATATATATATATATATATATATATATATATATATATATATATATATATATATATATATATTCTGAATTTTTAATTTGCCAAACAAACACAACTAAATAATTAAAAAATTAAAATAACAAAAGAGAACCAAAGTGAAATCAAAATCAATATTCAAAAGAAAAACTATATATATATATATATATATATATATATATATATATATAAACAAAATGTGCAAAAACTTCGTCAGACAGACTGAGCAGTGGCAAGGACAGTAGAGCAGTAGAGAAGAGAGGAAATGGAGAAAGAGAAAAGGAGAGAAGAAGAGAAGAGAGGAAGAAGAAAGAATAGATGGGTTATACATAAATAACTTTACCTACTATATTCCCAACCATTTACCCATCGAATTTAAATTGCATTAAATATTTACAGACTAAATTAGTCACCGTAAGTCACATGTTAAAAACAAATGGTCGTTAATCGATCGGCAAATCTTTAAACTTTTGGTATATTTTTATTACAATTACCGACCATTTTGCTAACTGTTTGTTTTTGACATGTGGCAATTGATAGCTAAATCAGTCGATAAATTTTAATGCCACCTAAAGTTTTGCACTTAACTTTTGGTTTACAGTCGGTCAATAATCAGTCGGCAAAGTGTTTAATTTACTGACCAATTTATTTTTGATATGTGGCTTTCAGTAAGTAATTTGGTCGATAAATATTAATGCTCACTAAAGTTTCATGCCAGACTTTTATTTTATGTTTAGTTGGTAATTGGTGATAAAATGGTTGGTAAACTAACATGGCAACCATTCTCGCTAAACTCACCAACTGATTTGGTCAATCGGTAATTTCAACTTGTAATGAATTGGTAATTATAGAAAGATTGATGTCGGTTAATAATTTTGATTGGTGAGTTGATTATTCCTTATAGTGTATGTATAGATTAGAATAATCAAAAAATAAAATTAAAGAAAATATGTGCATATGTGTGCATGTGCGCTTGTACGTCTCTGTGTATATATGGAGGTGGCAATGAAAATGATTCGCGTGAAGAAGAGAAGCAAAAGGAAAAAGGAAGAGAAGTATATATATATATATATATATGTGTATGTGTGTGTATATATATATGTGTGTGTGTATATATATATATTGTGAATCATTAATTTTGCACCAACCGCAACTTAATACCTATTAAGTTTAGTGCACTACGCAAAACTATTAGCAGGGGTTCAAGGGCAATATCTTTGAAAGAAAATTTTATCCTTCAAATACATTGCCCTAGACACCCAATTTTCCAACATAAACCAATAAACAAAAAAAAAAAAAAAAAAAAAAAAAAAAAAAAAAGCCTAGCACCGCGCCACTGGTTATTTGGGCGATTGGCCGCCTGGAACACTGGCACTGCCGCTGGCCCCTCCGATGGCATGGTTCCCCTTGTCCTTTCTGCAATTTCTAACATGCCCCCCACTTGATTTTCCAGGATTTTCAACATTTTTTCAACCCTACCCTTTTGGTCTTTTTACTTTTCCACTTCCTAAATTACCCTCATTCCCATTTTCCTATAAATACCTCCTTCATTCTTCATTTCTCTCCATCCCTTGAGTTAGAGTTGATAGCTATTCTTTAATTTCTCTCTTCTTCTCATTCCCACCATTCTCTAATTAATTAATTAATCTTTTTAATTAATAATTAATTATCTCATCCTAACCAAGTTAACTAATCTTTTAAATTAACTAAAATTCTTTTTTAAAATTAAAATTAATCACTCAATTAATTAATCAATTAATTTTTTAAATTAATTAATTAATTACTTTTTTCAAAATCAAATTAATCATTTTTTTTCAAATCCATCCTTTATCCAAATTAATTAATTAATCTATCCATCTATTTCATCACATTAATTAGTTAATTAACCATTTTAATTAATTAATTAATCCCCCAATCAATCCAATCATCCGGTCCCGATAAAATGAAACTTTGGTCCTATAAAATCCTCCACCTACCAAAAGCAAAAGTATTAGCTTTTTTCTCTCACCCAGAAACCCAAATCAAATCAATCAATTCAATCAACCCCTAAACTCTTTTACTTAATCGTGAAAAAAACTACATGGGTTTTGATCACATTTAATGAGATACGTAGGCAAGTTTGGAATTTAAATCCAAACCACATATCCAAATCCCTATCAATCATCTTTCCCCTTTTATTTTACAATGTAATTAGTGTATTTAGTTGATTTAATTGTTTTGGAGTCAATGAGTGATTATTTGGTTCCCCTAGAATTCATAAGGAATAAAGGGAACACTCTCCTTTGACTTATGGATGTTTGTTTCTTAAATTTGCTCATGCATTTCATAACTATGCCATGCTCATTGATTTTAATTATTATCTAATAATTGCAATTCATGAAATCAAATTTTAGGTCCAATTAAACTTAAAAGCCAAATTTAGATTATTAAACAAAAACCTAGTCCTCGAGCTCAACTTGATTCGAAGAGTAGTGATTTTTATCCTTGGGTAAATTAATTGGAAAATTAATGAATTGAAGTCACAAATTGGGTTTTTCCTTAATTTTTCTATTTTGAAAATAAATTAGGGTGGCGACTCTCAAAATCATTTTCAAGATCAACCAATTCAACTGAAAGTTTTACTGTGAGTCTAAACCCAAATGAGCATTCTGATTCCCTCTAGAGGATCGGGTCGGTGTTCAGGAGAGGTGTTGTATATATATATATATGTGTGTGTGTGTGTGTGTGTGTGTGTGTGCCTTAATTTCCTCTCTTCCTCTTTCCTTTTGCTTCTCTTCTTCATGCGAACTCATTTCACTACCATCTCTATCTTTTTTCAATCGAAGCTAAGCCAGCCACTGCAAGAGCTCAACTATTGAGATTGAGTAGAAACCATCAACATCCACTGCAAGGCGCAAGACACTTGATTGGCAACTTCTAACATTGATTCGCCTTTAGTCGTTGTCACTTGTAGACCCGATCTTAGCCGCCGTAGCTCTAGCCACTCTCGTCTCTTTCAATAGCCACAATGAGTTTTTTCTTCACTATTTGCTTTTCTTGGTTTCAATTCCCAAATTCAATTAATGTGCCAGATTCATAAGTTTGAGTCTCGCTATCATTGTCCATAGCAATCTGCAGCAAGCTTAACTTGCTTCATCATCGGCAACAGAAAATCCATGAGGGATGAAATGGGTTTAGTTGCATTAAAGCTCAAAAAAAAGAGCCAGTGCCAGAGCATTGAAATAGAGCAAACATGGCAAGATCACAATTGGGTAGCAGAGACCAAAGATGGTCTATTAAGGGTATGACTGCATTTATCAATGGTGGAATCAAAGGCATTGGGTTAGTTACTTCTTTAATTTATCTATTTCTTGATTGTTTCTTGTATTTATTTATTTATTTTGGATTTGATTATGTATTTTCTAAATCAGATGTGCCATAGTAGAAGAACTTGCAAGATTTGGGGCAAATTCCATCCATGTTAAAGAAAAGAAAGAAATAAACAAGGATGAAATGGAAAAAAAATGATGTAGAGATAATTAGGAAGAGTGGTGATAATGGTAGAGGAAGAGAGAGTGATAGTGATACGAACTCCAAGTATATTAAACTTGAGACCCAAGACCTTTACGCTTGGAAGCAACTCCTTGGAAAGCTAAATCAGATTTTTCCCAAGTTCGCGATCCAATTCTAACCTCTGATAACACACCTTGGAATATGATCACCTTTGGATGATGATCTCCGCAACATAATACCAACTCATGAAAGAGAACCTTGGAATAAATATGCATAAAATAATTAGCTTTGATTGTTTAAACTTGATTTAAGCAAGAATAAAAAACAATAGATAACACTCTTAAGAAAAATTGAATTTTTATTTATCAAAATCTAACTCCATTTTACATGAATGGTTGAGTTTATATAGAAGCTCAACCTTAAATTGGAATAAAATATAGACTAGGGAATCTTTCCTAAATAAGAATTAAAATTTCCTAGTTAGAAATTGATTCCTAGGCAACTAATAATTATAGGTTCAACCCTAAATTAGAATAAAACATAGACTAGGGAATATTTCCTAAATAAGAATTAAAGTTTCATAGTTAGAAATTGATTCCTAGACAACTAATAATTATAGGTTCAAACCTAAATTGGAATAAAACATAGACTAGGGAATCTTCCTAAATAAGGATTGAAATTTCCTAGTTACAAATTGATTCCTAAACAAGAAATAAATCTAAACTCATTTTGGGCTTTAAACCTAACATAAATAGACTAAAAACTCACTAATTGCATAAGCAAACTTAATTTAATTGAACTTGGGCTTATATCATATTGATAGGGCCTAAAAACATCAAAAACAAACTAAAGGCCTAGGTACATGCCCATGTTTTGGCCTTCATCCACTTGAATCATTGTCACCAAACTTTGATTTGAGTCTTGAATCCCCATTTTAATGAATGATTCATTCTTGCATTCTTGAATTGTGGCAAGATCATCCCATTTAGTGTTTCCTTGAATTTCTTCATTTTTGCTCTTGTAACGAGACCATTAGGAAGTTGAATTGCATCCTTACCTTTGTATGCTTCATTGTTTGCATCATTCCTTTCCTCCTCAGGATGATTTGTCTATGAATCTCCAACATCTACATCAAAAGGAGAAAGATCACTAACATTAACGGTAGCACTCACATTATACTCACCAGGTAGGTCCAGCTTGTACGCATTGTCATTGATCTTCTCAACTACTTGAAAAGGTCCATCTCCCCTTGGATGAAGCTTTGTCTTCCTTTAAGTTGGAAACCTTTCTTTTCTCATATGCATCCAAACCCAATCACCTAGTTCGAATACAACACGCCTCCTTCCCTTATTCACTTGGCTTGTTATTTGTTGATTTTGCTTCTCAATGTTCTTGCGCACCTCCTTATGTAGTTTCTTCACCAAATCTGACTTTCTTTTCCCATCCAAACTACTCCTTTCATTACAAGGTAAAGGCACTAAATCCAAAGGGTTTAGAGGATTAAAACCATAAATAATTTCAAAAGGTAAGAAACCGGTAGTAGAATACACAACTCTATTATAAGCAAAATCAATAAATGGAATGCATTCTTCCCAATTCTTTAAGTTCTTTTGGACAATAGCACGTAACAAAGTTTCTAAAATCCTATTAACAACTTTAGTTTGACCATCAGTTTGTGGATGACCAGTAGTAGAAAATAATAATTTCGTTCCAATTTTACTCCACAAAAATTTTCAAAAATGACTTAGAAACTTTACATCCCTATCACTAACAATAGTTTTAGGAATGCTATGCAAACGTACCACTTCCCTAAAGAATAAATTAACAATGTTGGTGGCATCATCAGTTCTATTACAAGGAATGAAATGTGACATTTTAGAAAACCTATAAAGCACCACAAAGATAGAATCTTTCCCCTTTTTTCATCTAGGCAATCCTAAAATAAAATCCATGGAAATATCAGTCCAAGGGTTACTAGAAATAGGTAAAGGAGTATACAAACCTTGATTCAAAACTTTAGATTTAGCTTGCTTGCACATAATACATCTATCACAAATTCTATGTACATCCCTTTTCATTTTAGGCTAATAGAAGTGTTCATGTAAAGTATCTAAAGTTTTAGTGATGCCAAAATGTCCTATTAACCCTCCCCCATATGCCTCCTTAACAAGCAATTCTCTTATAGAATAAATAGGTATGCAAAGTCTATTTTCTTTAAACAAAAACCCATCCATTCTATAGAATTTACCAAATGCAACTTTCTCGTATGCTTTGAAAATGCTAGAAAAATCAAAATCATCAACATACAAAGATTTAATGTTTTGAAATCTAAGCATTCTTGCATCCAAAGCATTAAGCAAAGCATACCTTCTTGACAGTGCATCAGCCACAATGTTCTCCTCACCTTGCTAGTACTTGATCACATATGGAAAGGTCTCAATGAACTCAACCAATTTGGCATGCCTCTTGTTCAACCTACTTGCCACTTTAAGAGTTTCAAGGATTAATGGTCAGTGTGAATCACAAACTCCTTAGGCCAGAGGTAGTGTTGCCAAGTCTCTAAAGCTCTAACCAAAGCATAGAGCTCTTTATCATAAGTGGGGTACTTTAATGAAGCACCATAGAGCTTTTCACTAAAATAGGTGATTGGTCTTTTTCCTTGCATAAGGACAGCCTCAATACCTACACTTGAGCATCACACTCAATCTCAAAAATATCATTAAAGTTAGGCAAAACAAGAATGGGTGCCTTACATAGCTTATCTTTCAATGAATTAAATGCATCTTCTTGTTCTTTTCCCCACTTAAAAACACAATTCTTTTTAATTAACTTTGTTAGAGGTGTAGCTACAATGCTAAAATTTTTTACAAAATGTCTATAAAAACTAGCCAAACCATGAAAACTTCTTACCTCACTTATCGCTGTAGGAATAGGCTAATTTTTAATAGCACTTACCTTTTTCTTCATTGACTTTAACACCTTCAGCACTAACCATAAATCCTAAAAACACAATCCTATCTAAACAAAAAAGAACACTTTTTAAGGTTAGCAAATAATTTTTTATTTCTCAACACATCAAGCACACACCTAAAATGTTCTAAGTGTTTATCTATGCTTTTAGAATAGATAAGAATATCATCAAAATATACAACAATAAACTTACCAATAAAATTTCTCAAAACATGGTTCATAAGTCTCATGAAAGTACTAGGTGTATTAGTCAAGCCAAAAGGCATAACTAACCATTTAGACAAATCATATTTTGTTTTAAAGGCAGTTTTCCATTCATCACCTTTCTTCATTCTAAAATAAAGCTCATTAGTGTTAAAATAAAGCTCCTTGTACATAAGTGCAAGTATACTTTTCTTTGAAAACCAAGCTTCCTTAATATCACTTCTCTTTGCATAAAATATCACATGTTTCTTTTTACTCTCAACAATTTCTTTTCCCTTATTTTTCTTACTCGAGCTCACTCTTTTGCTTTTCTCAAGATTTTTGCCACTTCTTTCTTTTGAACTCTCTTTTTCTTTTAGCACATCACTCACACTCTTTTCTTCACTCTTGTTTTCTCTCTCCTTTTGAATTCTTTTCAGCTCAATCTCAAAAATTTCTCTAGGTGAAAGTGGTACAAGAGTTATCTTTCTTCCATCTTTCTCAAAAGTGTAGTGATTGGTGTAGCCATTATACATCACCCTTCTATCAAATTGCTAAAGGCGTCCCAACAATAGATGACCTACTTACATAGGCACAACATCAAATAAAATCTCATCATTATACTTGCCTATCTTGAAAGCTACTAGAACTTGCCTTGTCACCCTAATTTCCCCACAATCATTAAGCCATTTTAGTTTATAAAGGTGAGGATCCCTAGTAGTAGGTAACCCTAGTTTCTTAACTAAAGTGGTGCTCACTATATTGGCTACACTACCCCTATCTATGATTACATCACAAACTCTATCTTTTACAAGGCATCTAGTTTGAAACAGATTTTCCCTTTGTTGCATATCGTCATCATGTTGGATTTGCATGTTCAACAATCTCTTTGTGACAAGAGACCTCCCACATTTGACTATTTTAGGTTGGTTGCCCTCCTCTTTGTCACTTGCATCTTCAAGATGTGGCATTTTTTCTTCTTTAAATTCTTCTTCACTAGTCGAATAGTACTCCCCATCAAGCATGATCATTATTCTTTTATTTGGACAATCCTTCTTGTAGTGACCTATACCTTGATATTTAAAGCATATAATATTTCCAAAACTAAAAGGCGTACCTTTACTTTTGTCCTTGCTTGGGATGGGCATCTTTGGAGCTTCCTTGGAATCGGTTCTAGGCTTGGATGAAAAAGCCTTGTCACCTTTTCTCCAATTTGATTTGAATCTTGCATTGTAGGAGGTAGATAGCCGATTGGTACTCCTCTTCTTCAATTGCTTCTTAACCTTCAAAACAAGATGAAGCAAATCTTCAAGCTCCATATATGGTTACAGCTCAACCACATTTGCAATCTCTTTATTCAACCCATTGAGGAACCTTGCCATTGTAGCCTTGTTATCTTCTTCCACATTTGCTCAAATCATGGCTACCTCCATCTCTTTGTAGTATTCCTCAACACTTTTGGACCTTTGAGATAGGTTTTGAAGACGATTGTACAGTTCCCTATAGTAGTGGCTTAGTTCAAATCTTCTTCTCATGATTGCCTTTAAGTCCCTCCATTCTTCTATAGGTCTTTCTCTATTTCTTCTCCTCTTTTGCTTGGCATTGTCCCACCAAGTAATGGCATATCCATCAAATTTAGCCATAGTAAGTTTCAATTTCTTGGATTTGGTGTAGTTATGACAATCAAACACTAACTCAATCTTCTTTTCCTAATCCAAGTATGCTTCATGATCTATTCTTCCACAGAATGTTGGAATTTTCAGTTTTATTCCACCATTGTTGTTATCTTGTCTAACTCTTGGCCTCACTTCTTCTTCCTCTTCATTATCACCAAGGGACTCGATTTCATCCTCATCTTTATTCCAAACTCTTCTTTGGATTCGCCTAGCTTACCTAGGAGCATTAGGTGGCTGTCCTCTTATAACTGAAACTTCTAGTCTTTTAATCTTTTCATTGCTTCTTCACTCCATTTGATCCAATCTATCATTAGTCCTTCTCTCCATAGCTTAGAGTAAGTCATGCAAGGCTTGGAATTTATCTAGTTCCCCATATGGATTCCATTGGGTTCCACTCATCTTTAAGCTGCAAAACAAAGTTAGTAAAGTAGAGAATAGTTTTCGTACTTCACTCCCTCACGTGTTTCACTCAAGTAGTTTTGACACTCAAGTTCACTTGTATTTAGTTTTACACTCAATCAATGGCTTTTCTCTATATGTGCTCACACTAAGCCTTTTGGCACTCAATTTCTTGCCAAGATTAGTTGCAAAAATCAAATTGATACAATTTTTTTTTTTTACTAAATTACAATGTGAATAAAATTCCCAAGTTTAAAGACTCAATGAATCAAGAACTAGAAATAAGAAATCCTAATGACAGTACGAAAATGAAAAATCCTAATTGGACTAGGAAATTAGAATTAGAATTTGACTCGAAAAAGTAAAATTAGAAATCCTAATTGAAATTGGAAATCAAAAATTGAAATCCTAATAGAACTAGGAAAACAATATAAGAATCCTGATGGGATTAGGAGACCTAATGAGACACGAATAAGGATTGAAATTAATTAAATACAAAAAGAAAACCAAAATGAATAAGGAAATACAAAATCAAAGTGAAAATAGGATTAGAAAAGTTAAACCAAAATTTAAAAAGGAGTAGGAAACCAATCCTAGCTTGTTTTGGAAGGATGCTTAGACTTTGGTCAAACTCCTTGTAGAATGCTGAAATATTTGATTCTTCTTGTATAATCTTAAATATCAGCTTCTTTCCTTATCCTCTTCACTCTAAGAACTAAATAACTTCTATAAATACTCCAAAAAGTCATATTTCATCACTTTTTGCTTCTTCTTTTCTTTTTGGATGAATTTTCCACTCTTTTTTTTAATTCTTTTTTTTTTTTAATTTTGATTTTCTTTACTCTTTTTTTTTTTTTAAGTTCAATTACAACAAGTAATTTTAAGGACAAATACTAAAGATTAACAAGATAAATTGAAGATCAAGTAAAAAAATCCAAACCAAATTGAAGTTGACAATTTAGGAGCTGATTCCTTCCTTCTTCACTTCTTGAATTTGAATGATTACAATAGATATGACCTTCCAACACTTGATTTTTTATGAAACACAAAGAACAAAAAAGGAACAAAAATAATACAAAAAGGTAGGAAACAAGGAGACAAGCTAAAGAAGATGATAACATGACACTAACAAAGGTAGACAATTTTAAGATTTTTTTTTTTTTTTTTTTGAATTTCAGACCTAAAACAATAGCAAACAAAATTAACAAAGTGAAAACAAAGGAATTTAACGAAAAAGGAAAATAGATGAAAACAAGGAAAAAACAAATGAAAAAATGGAGAATACAAATGAAACGGAAAGATAGAACCTGATTTAGAGCCTAAGCTCTGATACTAAACTGATACGAACCCCAAGTATATTAAACTTGAGACCTAAGACCTTTACACTTGAAAGCAACTCTTTGGAAAGCTAAATTAGATTTTTTCCAAGTCCATGACACAATTCCAACCTGTGATAGAGCACCTTGGAATATGATTACCTTTGGATGATGATCTCTACAACACAAAACCAACTCGTGAAAAAGAACATTGGAATAAATACGTACAAAATAATTAGCTTTGATTGTATGAACTTGATTCAAGCAAAAATAAAAAACAAGAGATAACACACTTAAGAAAAATTGAATTTTTATTTATCAAAATCTAACTCCATTTTACATGAATGGTTGAGTTTATATAGAGGCTCAACCTTAAATTGGAATAAACATAGACTAGGGAATCTTTTCTAAACAAGAATTAAAATTTCCTAATTAGAAATTGATTCCTAGGCAACTAATAATCATAGGTTCAACCCTAAATTGGAATAAAACATAGACTAAAGAATCTTTCCTAAACAAGAATTAAAGTTTCCTAGTTAGAAATTGATTTCTAGACAACTAATAATTATAGGTTCAAACCTAAATTGGAATAAAACATAGACTAGGGAATCTTCTTAAACAACGATTGAGTTTTCTAATTATAAATTGATTCCTAAACAAAAAATAAATCTAAACTCATTTTGGGCTTTAAACCTAATATAAATAGACCCAAAACTCACTAATTACATAAGCAAACTTAATTTAATTAAACTTGGGCTTATATCATATTGATAGGGCCCAAAAACATAAAAAACAAACTAAAGTCCTAGGTACCTGCCCATGTTTTGGGCTTCATCCACTTGAATCATTCATCAAAAATAAGATTATGATGTGTCATCCTATATGTCAAACTATGTCATCATTTGCAAGTGATATGCAACACCACATTAGCTTTCCGATGAGTTTTTCATAAGACTGAGTATGGTTTGGGAGAATCCAAAAATTTGAAAATCTCTGAAATTGAACTGGACTTTGAAGATTTCTAAAATGGGATCTCCAGAACTAAATTGTACAAAAAAATCTCCATACCAAATCGGAACAGTTCAGGATAGAGATTTGGGTCTAATTAGACATTTCGATATGGAATGGGACAAAATAGATATTAGGAGATTTTTTATTTTTAAATAATTAAAAATATTATTTTTCAGCTTAAATCTAAAATTAAATCAGTACATACAACAAAAACAAAAATCAAACTATATAGTACATAATTAATAAAATTCATTTATAATCCACCAAGTTAAAATAAAAATCAAATTACAAAGTGCATAATTAAATTTAACTTATACATTACTGAATTTCCTTAAATGTGTTGCTAATTCAATATATATATATATATATATATAAAATTAAATTTTACTTACACATTATTAAATTTCTTTAAATGTGTTGCTAAGTCAATACCAAAATGTGTTTGTATATAATTGAATTAGCAACATTTAAGAAAATTTAATAATGTATAAGCAAAATTTAATTTTTATTAATTATAAAATTGTATTTTCAAATTAGTAGCTACAATATATATTATTTTAATCAGTTCTAGTTTCGGTTTGGTAGATTTTCTGTATGGATAACTACTAATCTCCATAATCGTACAAAAAGAAATAGGGATAGTTCGATTCAAAAAAAGTCAAATGGTCAACGGATATTTTTTAGTTATAGAGATTTTCACTATGGTTCGGTGTCTCCGAGTACTATGCTAATTCCTAGTTTTTTATTGGAATTGTCTTAGTTACCCACCAATAAAAAAAATTTAAAATTTAGTGATTAAAATAGAAAACGGATAAAAGTTTTAGTGACCTCCAATACATTTTATCCTGTCTATATATATACATGCACACACACATCATTTGGCAATATGTTCTATTGATACACACACACGCCATTTTATCCTCTATATATATATATACACACACGCACACGCTATTTGACAATATGTTCTATTGATACTAAACTTATAAAGGTACGATTTCTAAATATTAATTCTCTTTTGATATATGATTTATTGATCCTAAATTCTTCTTGTATATAAGGTATAAACATTTCTAAATATATGTTACTCAAAAAAAATACTTAAATTTTGTTTTTTTTTAGTGCCAAAATTATGACTGTAAAATGTATGTGCATACATATATGATTTCATTAATTCTAAGAAATCTTGTAACCTTAAATATTCATGTCTATAAATTTCATTTGAATTACAAGATCTATAACACTGAAATTATTTATTCATTCTAAAATATTAAGAGTCAAGAATATATATATGAGAATAATCATAAAGATTAAAACGTTCCTATGAGGCCTAGCCCAAGCATCGATCCGATTTGCTAAAAAGAATTAAAATGCTTATTATAAAAGAATCCACAATGAAGTCCTCGAGTTTAGATTAATTGATTTTGAAAATTACATTTTGAGAATTGCTATCTTAATTTTATTTTAATTGAGAAAAGTAAGGAAAAAACCCATGTTGACTCTAATTTTATCACAAAGGAAAAAGTGTACTAGCCTCAATACCAAAGAGGGTTTGGGAACTAGATTTTTGATTTATTATTACAAAAATAGTTTGACAATTAACAAAATTACGACTTTGAAAATTAAATTTTATGAGCAAATTAAAATGTATGAACAATTAATTGATGCATGATTATTCCATCCATTCATTCCATAAAAATAAGCAAATCATAAATAAAAGAGAAAGAAAAATAAACTTTACAATGAAAATCCAAACTAAGGGTTACCTCCTCTAGCCCTTATGGATTCTAGAGAAGTCACATGTTTTTAAACTAATTCTTGAACAAATAAACAAGATAAAAGAAACCTAAGTGAAGAAGGTGATGGGAGAAGTTGGTCTATTTTAATTAGATTCGATGTTTGAACCAAATAAGCATGCGTACCCTTCAAATGGAAATCATATTCCATGAAGTTCTCCCTTTTTACTTAAGAGTTTGTTTAACTAAACCATTTTATCATGTTTTGATTGGATTGGATTGGATTGATTAATTAACTAAATATTCTAGAGTTGATTTTAATTAATTAATTAATTAAAGATAGTAAGAGAGAAAAAATGGCACGAATTAGGCAAGAAGCATTAGGGGAGAAGAGAATCACAAAGAGGGAAAAATGAATAAAAAATAAATAAAGAAAAGAAAAAGAGAAAGGAAAAGAATTTTACTTTATGCTTGCATGACTTAAGAATAAGAGAATAGAGCTTGCCTCTGACAACAGTGTTGTGGACTTATCTCAGATGGCAGCGCGGAAATCCTTAGATTATTTTACAAAGTAAGAAGTAATGAAAATTAAAAATAAAAATAAAATGAAATGAAAATAAATTTTTGAATAAGGGAGCACATTCCTTTTACATATTAAGCAAAAAGAATATTTCAAACTTGCATTGAGATCGTAGAACAAGTAAATCCATGTGACAAAATTGCATTAGGGAGGCTATATTCATAATGGAAAGCTGAGGAAAGATTCATGAAGTTTTGATGTGAGATTTGGGCAAAAAAGGATGAAAAATGAATTCCCACTATTGCTATCATATGCAGCCATTTGGCTTCCTCAATGGCCTTCATAACACTACAGATCTACCCTGCAGGAAGGGCAGGTGGGCCTTATGGTGCCACAGGCCTGGCCTGTGGCAACTGTAGAGTGTTCCTGCTCCACTTCACTATTTTTGCCCGTTTTCATCTACTTCATTTTTGTTTTTTGTGATTCTACTTCCATTATGCTCCATATTCAATCCTAAATGACCAAAGGATGGTCCAAAGGCTAGAAAATGGGTGGCTCTATCTTTCAATTTTCAGAATTTTGGCAATCTTTGGCAATTTTGACTTTTAGTTGTTTGTTTACCGAGTTTAAATTCCTTTAAGATTTAGTTGCATATTAAAGGGTGTAAAATTAAGGGTTCATGATTTCACATACCATAAGTTACAAAAATCTTCAAACATAATAATTTCTATAAATATTCAAGTGAAAGTGATCCTTGTTGCTATTAAGAATTAAATATGGTAAGTTCTATCTGAATTCATAATCTTCTTTACATAATGAACCATTAATAATATTATTATTTCTCTCTTGCTTTATGATTAAAAGTAGATGCCAAGTTAAATAAACCATGAGCGATTCTAATGAGCTAGTCTTGAATTACCTAGCCTCCCAATTATAGTATTACAACCTTTACTTATTGAGCTTACCTCATTAGTGTTGTGGTTATACTTTTACAGTTATTAGTAGCTTTATAAGTTGAAGCCTTAAGCATTATTTTTCCCTTGCGGGCTATCAAATGATTATAGTAGTTACAATTCAATAAATACATTTGAGTATATATATATACACGCGCTCGCGTTCGCGCCCGCGCCTGCACACACACACATTTGAAAGATCATGAATTGATTTGCTGAATTCAGGATAAGGCTTGTATTGAAAAGTATTTGAGTTGGCATATAAAGTGAAGTATTGAGCATATAGTGAACTTACATGTGATTTTGGGAAGTGTTATTTGAATACTGTCATTCCAGTGTTGAAAATTTATTTAAGAAAAATACTAGCAACATTCACTTTAAATAGTATCTTCAGACACTCTCTTTCCTATTGATCAAATTTTAAAGTGAAATCTGTAACCTATTATAATAGGTAAAAATAAATATAGAATTAATTTTTCTCTCTTATTAATGACTAAATAACATTTATCTCATTCTTCTTTTACGGCAAAAGTAAATATAGTATTTTCTAGCTTTCTATTAATGACTAAAAAATATATATTTTTTTTATCTTTTATAATTATTTTAATATGATTTTATTTTATGATTTTTTTTATCATTTGTTTTATGTATAAGATAGTAATTTTAATTTTTTTAAAAAAAATTAAATAATCAAGGAATTTAATATTGTAAATAATTTTTCGAAGAAAAATTTTGCAAATAAATTTTTTTATCTATAAAAAAGAGATTAATTTTCTGAATTAAGTATAAAAAATTCAATAATAATTGTTTTACCAACAAAATAATACCTAATTTAATTAATGAGACAGGAAAGAATGATAAAGAAAAGTTATATGATAAGTCGTACTAATTTTTAGCCATTAATAAGAAGAGAGAAAAAAATAATATAATATTTACTTTTACTATGTTATAATTCATTTTATGTTTATCTTTAAAAATTAGACCAACAAAAAAAAAAGTCTAAAAATAGTGTTTAAAGTGAGTATTGCTATATTTATCTTTACTTAATGGTAAAATTTCAATAATAACCTAAAAATAGTGGTAAATAACAAAACCTACCAATAGTACTCAATAACATTTATACCATATCAAATATTTTATTTCAAAAAAATTGTCCTCATTAACATGGAAAATATCTTTTATTTGATTTTCAGAGGGACCACAAAGAGACGATTGGTGGTAGTCTGATATAGACATCAATGTGTAGATATTTTACTTTCCTTTTTTTTTTTTTTAAAAGTGTTCTTGTTTGCACTAACTTTAGTACCATATATACTAGCATTTCTCTATGATTATATGACACAACACTAGAGGACCCCACACACTTAAATTTTCACAAATATACTTAACTAAATTTAATTAAGACACATTGAAAATAACTCTTTTTATCTATTTCATATTATTATTTAAATTATTGTAAAAATGTATCATAGTATTCATTAACTATCATTAAAATTTATTTTAAAATGAAACTTCATATATTTTAGTTATGAAATTTTAAAATAATTAACTAATATATTAATTCAATTTTTTAATTATACTAATAACAACTATCTTGTATAAATGAGCATCGACCTAAGATTAAGAAATTTTTTATCTTATTTTTTACCACTCAACCTATCCTTTAAAGCAATATCATCCAATAAAAAACTCATCAGTATTTTTTCATTTAATAAATCTAATTAATTAATAATATTGAACTAATTGATTGATAAAATTTATTTGATGTATGTCAAGTATATATTTGGTATCTGCAACTTCTTTATATATATATAAGTTGCAAATTAAAAAAAAAAAAAAAAAGATAAACTAATAGTAAATGGTATGTGTATACTAAAATTTGGTATACTTTAGGTACATGTCTAATATCTGCAACTACTTTATGTATACAGATTATGAATTTGAAAAAATAGAAAAATAAACTAATCGTAAATGGTATACATATCTAAAATTTGGTATACGTAAAGTATATTTTTGGTATATCCAATATATATATATATATATATATATATATAATTTTAAAATAAAAAATAAAAAGATAAACTAACAGTAAATGATATACATATACAAAAATTTGTATACTTAATTATATTTTTAGTATTTGCAACTAGACCTATTCATAGGCTTGGATACCTGCCTGATTCGCTCAGATAAATTTGGGCTTGGATAGAGATATTTTCATATAAGCCCAACTCGGCCTGAACCCAGTAGGGAATCTTGATTTTTTTTTTTTTTTTTTTAGCGGGCAAGCTTGGGTTTATTTCATTAAACCCGAGTTTGGCCTACATAATTCTAATTTGTTATATATATATATGTGTGTGTGTGAATATAAAATGAGAATGTTGAGTATCGAATTTGTGCAAAAATTATGGAGTTGTTTATGAAACTTTTTTGCTTAGATTAAATGAGTTTATATTGCTTTTAGGTTTCTACTTTTAGAACTGGTAAATTTGAAGCAAGTTTATACTATTAGTTTTTGGACTTGATCTACAAAGATGAAAAGCATGAGCAAAAAGGGAATTGTGCGTTGGCCTGAGTTGTTCACGAGCTTATTTGTCACGTTTGGACTAAGGCTTGGACAGAGTAAGTTAAAAAAACACCCGTGCTTGCGTAGGCTCAAGCTTGAGTAAAAAAAAAAAAAAAAAGTCAAGCTTGAGTGAGCCCAGTTTAACTCACTTACCTAGTCCATGAAATGAACAGGTCTATCTACAACTATTATATATATATATATATATATATATATATATATATAGAGTAGTTATAAGTACTAAACATATATTTAATATGTATTTTGATATACGTATATCATTTATTACTATTTTATCTTTATATCTTATATATATATATATATATATATATATATATATATATATATATATATATATATATATATATATATATATTGAAAAAATAAAAAGATATTATAATAGTGTATGGTATATATATACCAAATTTTTTATATGTAAAATATATATTTGATATATTAATACTAAAATAAATTTATTTATTTATTTATTTATTAATCTTAAATAAAAACTCAAAAAATTTATTTAATCTCAAAATTAGTACTCAACTATTGAACATATTTAATTAATCTCAAATTAATGCTCCAATAAACTAGAATAGTTTAAATTCAAATTGGAATTATCGAAATTCGCATCATGAATTATGGGCCAAAATTTCATCATCTTATTACAATTTGCATCAGCTTGTGCCACAATTTGTAAATTGAGAATTGAAAAATCCACCAATAAAAACATCCGCACTATCATCAATTTCAATACTAATAACCAGATCATCAAATAATTGACAACCAAAATCTGAAGAATGATACAATAAGCAAACTAGGTATTAAATTCAAATTGGTCAGAACACATTTGTAAAACATCAAATAAATAGTGGGTTTTTTCATTATGATGTATGGTTTAAGAAAATTAATGCGATTGTTGATAGATCGCCACTTGCATTCGTGCAGGTCCTCAACTGGGACCTTCTCTCCATGTGTAAAAGCTTCGAAATCACAGCAGCAACATGGTACAATATACATATTACCAGTTCGTTTTAAGAATAATATACCTATAGCGACAATATGCAGATTACCATTCATGTGTTTAGTTGAAGCGTGGAGAAGAGCAGTGATGTAATAATAAAGAAGAAAAGTGAAGAAAGTTTAAATAGATAGAAGCTCGTTAAAAAGAAAAAGAAAAAAGAAAATGAAAATGAAAATGACGATCCTTTTGAAAAGAGACTATCATATTTTTTGAAAAGAAAAAATAACTATTGTATAAATGAAATTTTATGACAAAATCAAGTAAATAATGTAATTTTCTCTTATTTAATATTAAGGACGGCAAGGTGTATCATAACTGCGAGTATCCACCCAAATCCTATCTGGTCAAAATAGGTAATACCTAAATTGACTGGATAATAGGTATGGGTAAACTCATACCCAAAAAAGTAGTATTTGATTTAGGTAGAGTATGGATAATATAGTATCCTACCTATACTCGTATTATACCATACCATACCTGAACTATCGGATTTTATCCATATCTAAACCTGCCCATACCTATGCACCCCATATATATATATATATATATATATTAGAGTTGTTATCAAATTCTTAATAATTGTTTTCAAATTATAGGTCAATTTATTCATTTATTTTTAACAATATCAATATTATTTTTTAAATTTATTAATTTCATTTAACTAATAAAAATAATTATAAAATCCAAATATAATAGAATTAGAAAGAGTTCCTATTATAAAATCTAATCATAATAGGTCTAGAAACCATATTCTAAATTTCTAATTCAATTATATTTTGCCTTTTTCCACTAGAATTTAGTTAAATTTGATATAGTCCTAATTATAGTTAGAATTCAAGTATAATATTAATTATATACCTTTTCATTTAGTTTTTGGTTTATATAAACGTAGCTAATCGTCTAGACACAATAACAATAACAAAACAATTGTCTAGCCACACAGCCACTCTTAGTCCTTGAATTCTGCTAACAATAATAGAAATCTCATAAATTAATTTGTGAATGATCAATACGACATAAATGAAGTTGGTAATAAGGTAAGTATACTTATTTTGTCTTATTGTTGTTTTGATTTATTATCTAAATCTTTTTTTTTTATTTATCACCTTTTTTGTTTGAATGAAAAGAATTTGATATTGCTTTCATAACTAACTCAATTAATTAGGCTAACTTATGATATTATGGAATATGACCAATTAGAGTTTTTAAAATAAATATAAACATATAAATAAATAAGAATTATAGGAAAAAAAAGGTTTTTTTGTGCGAAACATATTAAGTTTTATTATTTGAGATAAAATAATCTCTTGCAACTTTTACATGAAAAAGATGCAATTTAAAAAAATTTTATTGGTTTTCTCATCGATAAAGGTTAGTAAATTTATTAAAAATTTCTTTTAGAGAAGAATTTTATATTTTTTGATTTCCAAGATGTGGTTTTTGATAAATAATATTAAATAAGTATTTAGTTATAATATTAGATTAGCTATTTAGAAAAAAAAATCTACTAATGTACATACAATATCTTTCTTTTTTTGTTCTTTTAATGAAAAAATTGTTTCTTCATATGTAAATGTTATTAAATTAAAAATATTCAAGTAAATAATATTACTATAAGTTATTCTAGTTTTGTGCAATATTTTGAATAGACTTTTAAATTATCATAATTTTATGTTTTGATTTCAAATTGTTTTATAGGAAAAAATGGCATCTCAAGAAGAATTAAGCTCACAAAATCCATCAGTCATTGAAAACACTTCTTTTCAAACACTAGAAGAGCTTCTACTCCTTCAACAGAGCATAATACAAAAAGAAGAAGCCAAGCTTGGAATCATTTTGAAAAAAGAAAAAAGAATTGGTGACAAAGAAAAAGCAAAATGCAAGTATTGCCATAAGCTTCTTTCAGGATACTCTAGCACATTAAATCTTGTCCAAGGAAAAAATATGGTGGAAACATAAGGCGAAAATTTTTAATGAAAAGCACCCAAGGAAACTCAACTAATCAAGTTTTAGATCAAGACAATGCTAGAAGAGAGTTGGCTTATATGATTATACTACATGAATATCCCTCTCTATTGTGGATCATGTTGGTTTTAGAAGATTTGTCACATCACTTCAACTTATTTTTAAGTGTCCATCTCGCAACACTATCAAAAGTAATATTCTTAAAATTTATGACTATGAAAGAAAAAATGCATTGAAAATTTTAGAGAAGAATGATTCTAGGATTGCCATAACTACCAACATGTGGACATCTTCAAACCAAAAGAAGGGATTCATGGCCATTACAGCACATTTCATTGATAGCTCATGGACCTTACAAAGCCGCATCTTGAGGTATGTAAATTGTTAATTAATTGTAAATTGAACTAACTTTATTTATCTTAATAAGATATGCATGTAAACTAATAATTATTTAATTTGACTAAGGTGTGTTTATGTGTCTTGTCAACATGCTAGTGAGGCTCTTACAAAAGTTTTAGTAGATTGCTTGTTAGATTGGAATGTTGATAGAAAGTAGTCAACTGTTACTTTGAATAATTGTTCAACCAATGATGCCATGATTTTTCTTGTGAAAGAAAAATTGCAAAATGACTATTTGTTGCAAAATGGTTTTATGTTGTACATGTGTTGTAGTACACATATTTTGAATATAATTGTGAAAGATGGATTGGATGTGATCAAAAGTGGTATTGAAAATATAAGGGATAGTGTAGCATATTGGACTGCTATACATAAAAGGATTGAAAATTTTGAAGAAACAATTAAGCAATTATGAATTACCTACTCTAGAAAGTTAGGTTTGGATTGTCCAACAAGATGGAACTCTATTTATTTGATGCTTCAAATTGCTATTCATTAAAAGGATGCTTTTGTTAGATTGGGACGTGAGTCTCATTACAAATATTTGCCAACTGAGAATGATTGGAAGTTTGCTAAAAAAATTTGTGACAAGTTGAAAATTTTTTATCTTGCAACTGAAATATTTTCAGGGACAAGTTACCCCACTGCCAATTTATTTTTCAGAAAATTTTGTCAAGTTAAATTGGCTATAACAAACTAGTTGATTAGTGAAGATGGAATAATCAACCAAATGGCATTACAAATGTTAGAAAAATATGAAAAATATTAGGGTGTGGTACATAAAATATTGAGTGTTGCTTCTATTTTAGATCCGAGATATAAGATATCTATGCTTGAGTTTACTTCCCTAAAGTCTATGGAGATGATTATGTTGAACGTATTGATGGCATTCGAACACTCTTAATTGAGTTGGTGAATAAGTATAAGAATGACGAGTTTTCATATGGAGGAAATATTAAAGAAATTGAAGCACAATCAACAATGCAACAAAAAAGTGACCATGATGATGGTGCTTCTCTTTCTTTTATGCAAAGAAAAAAAGAGCAAAAGTCACAGTTTTAACCAAATTAGACCATTATCTAGATGATGAAGTGTTGCCTTGGACTAAAGACTTTGATATTCTCATGTGGTGGAAGATAAATGGTTTGAAATATCCAATATTACATGCTATTGCTAAAGATGTGCTTGCTATTCCCGTGTCTACTGCCGCTCTTTTGAATCTGGTTTTAGTACAAGTGGTAGACTTGTGAGTCCTCATCGAAGTCTACTTCAACCAAAAACAATAGAGGCATTGATATGTACTCAAAGTTGGCTATGGGGTTCTATAATGGAAGGTAAATAAAATATAATATTTATTATTTATATGTATATTTTCTTCACTTTATTAATGTATTTGTCTAATTTTCAAACAGATGATTCAACATTATTAATTACGGATGGTTATGCTAGTATTTATGATAATACTGATGATGAAAATGTTGAATGCTTAGGTATAAGTATTTTCTTATTTAATTTTTTATCTATGGTATAAATCTTTATTCAATTGCTAATTGCTAAATGTTGTCTTTTTTTTTTTTTTTTTTTTTTTTATAGATTCTATCGAATGCCTTGATTGACTTGTACTGTGTTATTTTAGGTTTAACTATTTTCAACGTTTTTCCTTTAAGTTATATGCACAATATTAGGAGTTATATAATTAAACTTATTAATTATGATATATCAAATATGTTGTTTTTGAAGAATTGGACAACTTTTAAATTATTTATTTATTTTTAGTATTTTTTATTTTTTAATATATTATCTTTTTGAATATGGCATGCATTGATTTATAGTAATTATATACTTATGTTTAAATTTACATAAATATTTAAAAATAATTTGGTAATTATTCGGGTAATAGGTTATCTGAGGGTAACCCGAAACCCAACAGATATGTGAATGAGTTTAAAATTTATTACCTAAATGAGTATGGATATAAATACAGATATAAATAAATATACACTTTTTTAGATATGAGTAAAGATGTATTACCCTACCCATATTCTATCCATTGCCATTCCTATTTAATTTGTGTAGATCAGTGATTTCCCAAGATTTTCCAAAACATGCTGTCAGAGGGGTTTTTTTTTTTTTTTTTTTTTTTCGCCAAGCCTTTTGCTCTTTCAGTAGACAATAACAATTTCAAGATATCACATTCCTATGTAAATAACTTTTAGAATTTTTAGGAGTTCGTGGCTACGTTGCAGTCTACTGTTTCATGTTGAATACCGATACCTCTCGGAAACTTGACAAAAAACTTTTAAAAAAAAATATTCTCATTATTCTTTTTTATTTTTTTTGAATTTCAGAAATTTATAACAAATTTGTAAAATACTTTCAGAAAATTTGAAAATATATTTTATAATCAATTTTAATTAAAATTTTAATTAATAAAACTCCTTGATACAAACTCTCTTTTTGTTAGAGCATCTCAGAATTCCATCAAGTGATTCCTTTTAAATTATTTTGCTGCTTCAATGTTGAAACAAAAAGTCTCAGTTGATGGCCCATGGCCCTAACAAAATTACAGCAATTTTCAGATATTGTACAATATCCTTTTCAGATTTTTAAATGAATAAATAATAATAATCGTCGTCGAAAATATGTAGAATTTACCAGACACTGAAGCAATACTTCAATAAGGCTAGTAGCAAACCATATTGGTTCTCTGTCAAAAGTTAAAACACTTCTCTTTTCTTTCACACAGAGCCCACTAAGTGCTCTGATACCAAATGGTAAGAGCTGAGATCAAACATAAACATGGCACAAACATAGCATATAAACATAGACGCGCAACTATACATATTTATGTAAACTGAACCTCTTGGGGTAGCCCCATTCATTGATTTTTTTTTCAAGTGTTTACATAGTTCTAGTTAGAAGAGAAATGATACAAGGAAAAAATAATAATAATAAAAGGACTTAGAGCCATACCTTTCATACTTGATTTTATCTCCATATATAAGCTATGCTTAACCTACTTTACCAATCAAACATGACCTTACCTCTTACATAAACAGTATTACTAATGCAAGTGAACTTCCAACCTAAATCTGCATACAAATTTCCCCCAAAATTACAGAATAACTAAAGACTATCTAAACAAAAATCTCCGCCCTTCAACAGAAATAGATGAATTCATCTCCATCCAAATACCTGGAAAATCTTTTATGTAATCTTGTTAATGTTATCTTGTCCATTCTTGCTGAGAAATTTTGCCATCTTTGATGGAATCAAATTTATCAAAAAAAAAAAACACTTGCCTCATCTTGGTCAAATTTGGCTGGCAACTTGGTAGTTAGCCAGAGCTTTGTCTGTCCTGGGAAGTAAACAATCAGAATGGTTTCCACAGGAGCTTGTTTATTGAATGCTTGTACTCCTCTAGAAAGCTAATATTAGACATTTCTGTGATGGTGTCTGTTTTTTACAGCATACAGAGCTCAAGGATACAAAATGTTACTTGGCTTTCAACAACAGAACAGCAGATATATCAGATGCATTCAAATTGGATATCCTGTTTAGAAAAATGAAAGTTTACATTAAATAGTTTGATAAAGTAAAAGTTATCTTTTATTGCTGAAGCAACTTGCTAGCTAGTCATGGAACAAAAGATTCTGAAGGTGTATATGTAGATTGGGAAAGAACAAAGCTCTGGTTGGAGAAGATGAGAGGGGAAAAAAAAGCATAAATTCTATGCAAAAGTTATAATGAATTCTGAGTCACTTGTTGAAATTCATCTTTTGAGGACGCCACTTTTATTCTCTATAAATGTAAATGGTCAATTTACATAAAAGATATAGAAACTAAAACTCATCAACATTATTATCAAGTATACTACCTGAATAAAAGAATTGTCTTGTGTCAGGGTGGTTTTCCATTATCCAAGTCCTCCATTACATCAATGTCCTTGCGAGCTGTTATTTTCTGCACATATCCTGCAAGAGTAGAAATATTCTCAATTCCAATCTGTAGTTCCTAAACACAATATATAATAGGGAAATAAAAACCTGAAGTCTATTGCTTGCAAAATAAGTAGAGCACGAGAGAAACTAATGTGATTCTCCACAAAATGTTCAAAATGATGTAATAATAATTGGAGAAGTATGCATAAGAAGGGCAAAGCCCATATACTAAAGAGTGTAACAGCGCAGAAACAAAACCACGGCAAAACCTAAGGGTGTGCCCAGCCTATTAAAAGTTTAAACCTTAATTTCCTAAAATTTACTTTTGAAATATTCTTGTAATAATTGTAATCTGTCATGGAACCATTACAAATATATTTTTATACTCCTTTGGCTTCTAAAAACACTAAAGGGGAGAGTGCAAAACTCATGCGAAATATTCCTCTTCTGCTTATACTTCACTCTAATCCACCAAAACATGTGCAATTTGAAGAAACAACAGATTCTGAAAAGATTTTATCTTTAATTCCCATGCCTCCACGTAATAGTTCCATTTAAGTGAGTAAAGCTTGGCCAGCACACATTGAAAGTGTAAATGAACCTTGACAATGATGATTTCTATTAAATACAATTGCAAGCCAACTGTAATTCCACATTCAAGAGGTTTAGAGAATAAAGTGGTGGAGACATCTGCTTTAAGAAAAACAACTCCACGAGAGTAAAGGGGTCCACAAACTTTACATGACTCACCTTTATGAGAACTAAGTACCTCTAGCAAGCTTATCAGACTTATCAATCTGTGATTATTGGAACTTTACCTATGTTACTCTGTGATTATTGGAACTTTAACTATGTTACAATATCATGGCCTGTACGCGCAGAAACAAATTCTTAGCTACATTTCTGGGGAAATGGAAAGAAAATCTGCAGTTTAGATGGATGGTTTACCGAACCAAAGCTCATTAAAAGTGTGGCCAGGAGTAGTATTCATACACCTCATGCCACATAATAGATTAATACCAGGATTTACTACAGGAACAAGGACTGTTATTGGATCAATTAAATCGATCATAAAGATGGCTTCAAACTGGTACATAAGAAAACACATAGGAAGAAATGAATCAGATTGAGTATCCTTGGATTGAAAATGCATAGAGCTCCTGAAGTCCACTCATTTTGATATAAATTTGACGAAAAGGCATCCTCTTCAACATATTCTACTGAATAAGAAACTTCATATCAACGTCAATTTTTCAGTTAACTTCCATATACTTGGCAATTTAGGATTTCACATGCCTTTCAGTCAAGCTGTTTCAAACTGAACTCAACCCAATGCCACAAGGCAAGCATTAGCAACTTTTTTTCCTGTTGAATCAAATACTTTATATCAACAAAAAAACTGATGGCTTTTACCCAATGCTTGACAGTTTAAATTCACATGTTATGTGCCTTTAGTCAAGATATTTCAAACTTAAACTAATCCAATATTATGAGAATCCAATAGGCATAGGCTACCATCTTCCAGTAAATCTAAGAAAAACTCCAAGGTGCATTGTTTACTTAATTACTTGTACTCCTGAAATCCCCATAAGAAATTCCCAATCTTCAGTCCTCGCCAAAATTTTAAACATTAAGTGGAAAACTCTTTATTTCTTTCCTACAAATTAAATTCTAGTAATTTAATCCTATATACATATATAAGCATTAAATTTATACCAAAACTCTTTATAATTAGGCTATCAAATTATCACCATTTTTTGGGCTTTATTTTTGAAGTGACAGCCTTGTTAACATAATGCTGAATTGCAGGGGTAAAAACAGTATCAAGAAATGAACAATGAGAGCAATGTCAAGAGTTATTGGCACAGAATTCACCAACCATTTTTATTTTCTTATTCATTATCTATTTAATTAATTATGTAATCAACAGTATTATCTATATAATATTAATATTGAGATCAAGAGAGATGAAAAACATACCAATCCCAAGGCAAGGTACGCATTTGCAGGTTATCTCTTTCCCTCTTTTATTATAATAGCTAACATATCCCGAGCCTTGGCAACTTCGGCACTTTCCAGTCCACTCATAAACCACTTCCTTGCAATCCTACATTTCAAGAAATTAGATTCAGAAACACATTGATAAGCTAAACCCATATACTAAAAACACTAAAACCACATTTCAAGAAATTAGCAGTGACGATCCTCAATTATGGCATTTTAATGTAAAATAATGCAAACCCCCAAATACAAAAACCCATTTGTGTGCTAGAGATAGACATCCAACTTTAATTCTTCAATTACTCCAAGTAATTAAAAAATTAAGAAAAAAAATCTTTATCTTGGATTTGAAGATTCTACATCTGATTCACATTTCCCTTCCAGGTAAAGAAAATAAGCTAAGAAAACAAGATTCCAAATTCTACATTTCTTACTAGCAACTACAATTAATTCATAAGAGAAATTTTTACCTGAACTTCAGGATCACATCTCAGCCGTTTATCAATCTCCTCGGGAGGGACAGGTTTAGAATTGGGATAAGTCATAGGAAGAGGAAGAACATCTTCATTATCGGTCAAATAGCTTTCTCTATTTCTCGACCATTTCTTCTCTTTCGCATTTACCCTAATATTACCATTACTTCCTCCAACTCCCCGCCTCTGTTGGGCAGTGGAGGCGCCTTCTGCCGGCGGAGATGCAGTCCCGTCAGATTCCTGTCCGATTCGGATGCTGCCAGCGTCAGCAGCGGATATGAATTGTAACCACCTGGGGAATGTAGGGCTTACTCGAAGGTCGCCGGCAGCGAAACAGCGGTGAGAGGTGGTGGTAGTGATGGTGGAGGTGGTGAAGAGTAGAGGGAGAAGAGGAAAAGGTTTAGAATAGAAGAAGAGAGAGTTAGGGTTTAGAGGTAACATTTGGTAGATTTTGTAATTAGGAGGGAGAGGCAGAGATTCGAACACAGCAACAGCAGAGTATGGAAAACAGGGGGAAAATGTTGCTGATACTTACTCAGAAGAATTGCAGGGCCCACAATATTATTAATTATTTAATTTTACGAAAAAGATAAACGTCGCGAGTTAACGAAATTTCGCAGCGTTGAAAACAAAATTTAGAAAAGCTAAATTTAATTTCACACTATCTCTAAGTTGCGTTTTTTTTTTTTTTTTTTAGTAAAATGATAATTTTTTTTTGTGTATAATAAATAGTCATATAACATCTAAAATAAAGATTATATTTAATATAATACACAATTAAATTATTTATCACATCATTAATAATTATGAATTTTGACACGACTTGAGATCATAATATTTTTTCTGTTTTAAATTAATAGATATTTTAAGAAAAAAATTTTATTTTAAATTGGTTATCGTTTTAAAAGTTTTATACAATATTTATTGTCTTATTTTTTTTCAATTTTACCCTATTAATAATAGAGTTTTAGTGAAAAAATATAAATTGTAATGATAATATAAGAGTATATTTGTCTATATTGATTAAAAATGAAACTATTTGATAACTTTTTTAATGTATATAACCCTCTAAAATATTTATTGATGAATGACAAAAAATGACCCTAAAGACTAATGGATTTAGGAATTGAAATCTTGGCTCAACTATGAGACTAAGGGCACTTGCACCAAGACTAAAGCCCAAACATGAAGGCCTATAAGGAGCTGATCCAAGAATCACAAGCCTCTAAACCCCAGAGCGAGCGAAGCCTCCCTTCACCTTTTCTTAGCATTGCCTTATTTTAATCACAAGTAACTTCCCCTGCAAGCTACTCTATGTAGCTAAGAACTCGTAGTATAAACGTCATTAACAAAGTGTTAGGAAAAAGTCTTTGATCAAGCAGTGCGCCCTTGGATCTTGATATCACCACTCACCTAACATGTCCCAAGAGATAAGACATTAGCCCATGTGTTCACTATCTTTGTACCAACCACACTAATAAGAAAACATACTGTGTCAAGAGATATTCTCTCTCCTCTAAAAAGATCATAGACACTTGTTCTATTTATGAACCTTACAAAAGAGAAGGATTAATGCATAATTTAGGTAGCTTGAACTTTACACTCTCTTGCCTCTTACCCTTACTAAAAAACTCTCTGATTAGAGAAGAGAAATCTCTTTTTCTGGACATTAGTGAAGCTTACATCTGATTTGAGCATCGAAGGTTCTTTACCAGGCACAAGGCCTAGCCCTCATGACCATATTTTTTCTCTTTGCAGGCTCAGATATTCGAGGCTCAACATAGGAGATCTAGCCCACTATATCTTATTTGATCAAACTCTGATCAAATTGGCGCCTACTGTGGGGAACGTTGGTGTGAACCCTTAATTTTGTATCCTTTAGCTTGCATTTGAACCTTAGAAGCACCTAGCTTAGTAAACAAACCTTCGAAAGCTAAAATTGCCAAAAAGTGGAAAATCAGGAAACAGAGTCCTACGAGTTAAAACTTATCCCTTTAATCTCTGAACCATCTTCATATCATCTGGAATTGAATAACGAGCACAATGCAACTAAAATCACAAAAAAGGATGAGAAACAAGCAAGAACGGGTGAAAATAGGCTAAATGGACGTAACCAGAGCCAGTGACCCTAGGGCGCTATGGGTGACTACAAAGCCATGTGCATTGACAAATGGTGACTGCATACAGGCCTTACCGAACTGCAGGGGGCCTGTGCGATTGTGCCTCCAAAATTTGCGGTTTGGCATTAGAATTCATATAATTTGACCTCCAGCCTATGTAAACTAACCCATAGCTCATTTTTACACTAAGATTTGCTTGATCAAACCCTCTTATCTCAAAGCAAACAGTTATTTTTTAAAGCTTGGTCTGCCAAGGAATAAGCTTTTAGTTTAAAATTTTCTTTTTGCTTTGCTATTGCTCCTTGTTTTGCAAAGCAAATTGGGTTGCGACTTCTTAAGTCAACCCATTAAGTTAAAAGTTTTCTATCATTTGAGGCAAGCCATCGCTTACCATTCGAGGCAAGCCATAGCCTGCCGTCGGAGGCAAGTCATTGTTGCCGTTTGAGGTAAGTTTCCTTTCCCTTTTCTTTTCCTTTTATTTATTTATTTCATTTTATTTACTTATTTTATTGTTCTAAGGCTCTTTGTTTAATGTTTGGTTTGCTAAGATAATTAATTAGAATTTGACTTAATTAACTCCATTTGGTAATCAACTAAAATCAATCAATCAACTCAACCCTTCTTTTAATCAATGAACTGAAACATGATAAAAGCTAAGACTAAACAAACCCCTTTCACAAGAAAGGTGAACTACCTAGATTTTGATTCCCATTCGAATGGATATGTAGGCATGCTTGTTCCAAGCATCAAATCCAACTAAAATAAACAATAGTCTTCCCTCATTTTCACGTTCTTCATATAGACTATGATTTTGTTCTATTTTTTATTGTATTGATTTAGGATTTAGTTTGGGGAATGTGTGACTTCCCTAGAACCTATAAGCACTAGAGAAGGTATCTCCTATTTTTTAGATTTTTCATGTAAAGTTTAATTGATATTTATTTTATTTATTGCTCTTTTATATTGAATGAATGGATGAATGAATCATGCATACTTTAACTATTCATGCATTATGTAAATTGTTCATGAAATTTATTTTTAGTCATTTTGTATTAAATTTGCCAAACTGCTCTTTTTTCTAAATAAACCAAAAGCCTAGTCCTCGAATCCTCTTTGGTAATCGAGGACTACTGCATTTTTTTCTAGTGGGATAAGATTGGAGTCATTTAATTAGATATTTCCTTAACTTTTTCCTAAATAAAAAATAAAATTAAAGTGGCAACTCTAAGTCGATTTTCAAAATTAATTAATTTGAACCTGAGGGTTCCATCATCAGACTTTTCCCAAATAAGCATTTCGATCCCTTTCAGTGGATCAAATCGATACTCAAGCGAGGCTTCATAGCTAGCGACTCCACTAAGGATCACCTTCTTTTTAATAAAAGAAATAAGAGGACTAACTATTGGTTTGAAATCAAAGTTTGGCAATTTTAATACTCAAATGGCTTTCACACATCATTTGCATAAACTCTTTGCCTACAAATCTAGTTTTAGGAAGAAAATGGATAGTGAGTAACATCGAGTGGGTAACTGTAAACCCTCAAAATTACACTATTAGGATCGGCCGCAGCTTGACACTTGTTAAGATTAGTGTGCTATGCATACGGTGGTCTCGCTAGCCAGTTAGTGGGTAGGGGTCAAAGGGGCAGCATCCTGTTGAAAAATAAATTTCCTAAATCATTTTAACTCCAGTTAACTGCTTTTTAGTTATGAACCCATAGAATCAAACTGGGTTTAAATTGGATTTGTAATGGACTAGAAAGTAGATTTAAATCGAATTACAGCATGCTGGGGCGGCATGGAAGATGTGCCAACGGCACAAGCAGCACACCCAACATGCCGCCCGGTTGACAGGCGAGTTGTCGTTGCCACCTGCGCCGTAGGTGCCGCCACCAGCTTTTAGCAGCACCCCTTCAGTTTCTCTATAAAAAGAGCCTCCTTCAAGCTCATTTGGGACGATTTTTGAGGCAGAAACTCTCATATATTGCTCTATTTGTTGTGCTGAAATTCTCTTTGAAATTTGATATTAAAATCTGTCATTTCGAAGTTCTTTTAATTCACATTTATTACACTGTTTTGCTAACCTTTTGCTGTTAAGGTTCAAATTCAGGGTTCCGAATCCAAGGTGAAGCTTAGATCTGGAGCTAAACTCATTCCATTTACCCAAAAATCTAGAAAAGCAAAGGTATAATTCCTTTCATCTCATATCAAGAATTCTCTTTAGGTCTAAAACAGAAAAGATCTAAGATTTATTAATTTAAAGATCAAAATTAAATTAATAAACCAAACTAATACTTTTCGTAAACCCCTCATTCACAAAAAGGAAGAACTGTATAGGGTTTGATTCTTATTCAATAGGATGTGCAGGCTGTCGTCTCCAAGGCATCAACTCCAAAATCATTTTCCATAATGTTTCCCCTTTTATATTCATTATTTATTTTCCAATTTTGTACTTTTCATTTCTTTAATATAGTTGAGAAATATTTGCTTTCCTTAGTACCCATAAGGGCTAGAGAAAAGATCCTCTTTATTTCAATTGTTTTGGCTTTGTAATAATTAAGTAGGATTTATTTTTGCTTATTTATAATTATTATTCCATCTTATCATATATATCTGTTTCATTCATCATTTTAATCTTGTTCATGCATACATGAAATTCATTTTTAAGAGTTATTTTATAATTTTTAGCCAAACTGAAGAAAATCATAGTTTCTCAATTGTGTAATTACCAAAACTTGATCCCCAAGCCCTCTTTTGTCACTAACTGATTAGTGCTTTTCCATTGGGATCAAATTAAAACATTTTTGGAGTCAATCAGTTTGGGTTTTCTTTAATTTTTCTAATTAAAATAAGTAAATTAAAGTGATGATTTCCTTTCACAAATTCTGAATTGCACAAATCAATTTTTTGAACTCACAGCAAGTTCTAATCATGGAGTTTCTCTCTAAGAGCATTTTGATTCCTCGGTGGATCAGACCGGTGCTCGGGCAAGGCCTCAAAGTAACCTTCCTTGGGTCTATTTGCCGATAGCAAAATCATCCATCCTACAACGGATCCTTTGATATTTTCTAAGGTGTAACGAGCATGCACATACTATTGGACCTATGTGAGACTCTTTTACTCACGTGTGGTTAGGTATATCGTTGCTCTAATATGACGGATACCCTGTATAAGACACCCTTACCCTCTTATGTAATGAACCTAGATCTTGACCTTAAGTTGTATGTACCATAATCAAAACCTTCCACCTTTGCATCCTCATGAAATGTTTTCCCCATGCACATCATGCCTTTATACTGTATAAGAACATATGTATTCATCTTAAGTATAGGTCAAACTTTAAAACGAGGAAAGGTTAAATACTCTTACCTCTATCCAAACACCTCCCCCATAAACACTCTTACATTTTTATCCTAATCACCCTTGCCCCTACAATCTTAAAAGGCCATCCCCTGTAACCTTCATCCAAATACCAATACCTGAACATCAACTTTTAACCTAAATACTTTGACCGCTCACCTTAAAGCATCTCCCTCTAACCTTTAACCTTAAATGCCATTGCCCCTAGCCTTTAACATGAAAATACCTTACCTTAACCTGTCACATCCCAATTTCAAAGATATGAAGGTCCTAGAACATAGGGAGACATAAGGTCACCCACGCCCATAGAACCTAATCATAAATATACAATCACTGCCTAGGATCATACCGAACCTCATGCATTAACTTAATAAAACCTTTTTGTAAAAGAAAAACTTTAAGTTGCAAAAGTTAAAAATATACTTTAATACACTTCATAAGAAAATAATAATAAAACTCCAAGTAAATTCTCCAACATAATAATCTAAAATAAAGTTTCCATAATAACTCCCAAAGCGTCTAAGGATTTAACGTAGTATGGTATTACTATAACTTTGACAAGGAATTCCCCAAGAAAAGTATAATGCTTGAGCCATCACCTTGCCTCTTCATATTGCTCACTTGGAACCACACAAGGGAGAAAGTGTGAGATAGATAACCCCAATGAGTAAACAATATAGCACATACAATAACATATATTCCTTTAAAAAGGAAACCCATAGCTTATAACACATAGTTTATGATTTACAATTCATGAATCAAAATTTGCAATTTAGCTAGGTTTTCATTTTTAACAAGTTTGCAGAAACCATACTTATAACACTTATCACTTATAAAGAGTAAATGACTATATTAGCTCATCCACTCTATGGAGAGGTGGCCTCATACCAATTTCCAACTCCCAACCCATAACTTATAAAGTCATGAAACTGATCAAGCTCTATGGCTAGAACTGTTCCTTCTAGTTGAGGTGGATACACTACCCCTATCGATTGGGTTAAAACCATATGCATAGGTTCTGATGATTACTCGTATCAGTATGAGGATTTTTGCATAAAAGGTTAGAGATACCATAGCTAGAGCTAATGGTAATCACATATGACAATAGCACTTTAAGCAACAATGACATGTATCACAATAGTAATAGCAGTTTAACTTTTTGAAAAGAAGATACAATAATAGTGTAGTGCCAAAAAGAAAGTAGGTAAGGCAATAATTACAAAGGGTCTTTCATATCATTGAATAAACATTAATGGCTTTGGACCAATTGTCTGTTGGCAATCCAAGCTTGAAAAGGAATCACATAATTATAATTGAAAGTAGGAAAAGACTTGGGTTTCAAGAGTCTCAACAATTCCCATAACAAAATCACTTGCACTTATAACATGAATATAATGTTTACTTACCTTTTGGTTCCTTTGCTCTTAGCACTCGTAGCTCTTGAACCTCTAATACTCCTCAAGCTCTAACATAATAATTAATTTACTACTTAATATTTATTTAACATCATGCTATCCTATCCCATACTACCCCATGCACATATAACATTCATAGAAACTGAGAGTTGCATATAGAAGTGCACTCATCACTTGCACATAACACATTTGCTTGTAAAGTCTTGCATACTTAGCCTTTGTAGGCCCATATGAGAACACATTATAATTCATACTAAGACTTTTCTAAAGTCAATTACAATATCATAGTCTTAATATCAATTCACTTTAACATTCAACTTCATACATTTAATACTCCTATACATGTCAATTTACAAGTAACCTTTCAAGTATCATACTTATCTCTTATGACCAATTCATTCAATCAATCTCTTTATCAATTCAAGATCATCAATTCATTATTAATCCATCATAAAAATCTATTTCCATATTACTTAATCACATTCACACATTGATCACAACATAGGGTTAAGATAACTTAAGTATACCTTAGGTGTCTTTAGACTTGTCTAGAGTCATTCCTTTAACCAACATGCAATTTAACTATTTATTATTCATACATATATATCAATAATCATTAAAATAGATTATATAAAAATTATAGACATTAGGATAAAAATCTCAATAATGGTCGAATACCCTTATTCAAGAAAAACCTAGATTCTCTTACTTTTCGCACTTTTCGTTTATTACAGTAATATATAAAAATACAGTTTGAACTAAGATTTTTCATGTAATCAAAACACAAATCATTTTAGAACATGAATCCCTATGAATTGGTAGCCATAGATGTCCATATGCATGAAAATTTCCAACTTTAGGTTTTAGGATGGAATCCATGAATCTTTCTTGTTTCTAATACTTTCCGGTCATTACAGTAATATGCAAACACATTATTTAAACCATTATTTTTCATCCAAACATAACAAAAATTAGTTTAGAATTTAAATACACACAAATTGGCAGCCATAGACAATCCTTATGCATGAAAATTCTAAGTTTAGGATTTAGAGCGAAAATCATGAGTTTTCTTACTTTTTAGTGTTTTTCAATCATTACAGTAATTTATAGAAATATGATTTAGTTGGATATTTTTCATCTAAACACAAAAAAAAAAAAAAAATTCATTTTAGAACACAATGATACAAGAATCGGTAGCCTCCCTTGTGTTCATGCATGAAAATTCTAACTTTGAGTTTTAAGGTTCACTTTTGGAGGATTTGCATAGAGATGTTTGTGTTTTTGGTAGAAAAATTGATTTCTCTCTCAAGGATTCACCTAGGCCAAATTTAATTAATGAAAATTAGTAAATATTCAGTTCAAAATAATTTTCTCATAATTAGTTTTACAAAAATCAAATAGCAAATTGAAAGGAAAGGAAAAACTTATAAAACAGTCGCAAAATTGCAAAGTTTGAAAGTATTTTGTGAATTTCCGTAGAAAGAATAATTTTAAGAGAATTTTTCTGCCAGAATAATGAAATAACAGAATGGTGGCTGTTGGAAGCAAAAGCTGGCCGAATTTTATCATGTATATTTAGGGTTTTGGACAATTTCCAAGATTACTCTTAATGAACTAGGTTATGAGTGCTTTAGTATAGTAGGCTTTTGGGTATTTGGGCTTTTTATTTAATTTTGGGGCTGATTATAGGCAATTAAAAATAAAATATTTTTTATATTATTTTTATTAAAATTTCCCCCAAAATATTTATTTTAAAAATACTCATAAAATTATTTTATGTTTAAAAATCGCCTTTTTGCATGAAAATTCATTTTATGTAAAATAAATTATTTTATGCTAATACACTTCTTATAAATCATTTATTTCAACTATTAATTCATATTAGGCATATTAAAATTAATTTAACATGTCACATACTTTTAAATCACATCACATATGAATTTTCATAAAATCACATATTTTGTCACAACAACTCTAAATTCAAGCAATTTGTTACGAAAACTCCTAGGGTAAATATAGATTGTTACATTTCTCCCCCCTTAAAAGAAATTCATCCTCGAATTTAAATACTTACTCAAGCATTCTTGAAAAGCTGAGGATGCTTCTGCCATATCTCTTTCTCAGCTTCTTAAGTGCACTCATTTATCCCATGATTTCGGCATTGGATCTTAATCATGAGTATCTCCTTGTTTCTTAACTTCTTCACTTGTTAATCCATTATAGCTATTAGTAACTCTTCATAGGATAGCTACTTATCTATTGCGATGTTCAGAGGTGACAAGAGATGAGATGGATCCGATACGTACTTTTTTAACTTTAAGATGTGAAACACCGGATATACATGAGCTATAGTTGGGGGTAAGGCAAGTCTATAAGACACTTCCCCAACCTTATCCAAAATTTTGAAAGAATCAATGAAGCGAGGTGATAACTTTCCCTTCTTACCAAATCTCATAATACCTTTCATTGGGGAGACCTTCAAGAAGATGTGATCTCCTATGGCAAAATGAACATCCTTTCTCTTAGGGTCTGCATAGCTCTTTTGGCGACTAAAGGCCATCCTCAGTCGATCTTGAATCAAAGGTACCTTTTCGGTGGTCTCCTTAAGCAATTCTAGCATCTCCACATACTTGTCTCTAGGTTCAATCCAACAAACTGGAGAACAACATTTCCTCCCATACAATGCTTCATATGGTGCCATGCCGATAGACGAATGATAACTGTATTGTAAGCAAACTTTATCAAAGGTAAGTACTTATCCTAGCTACCATCGAAGTCTAGCACACACATTAACATGTCCTCGAGTGTCTGAATTGTCCTTTCAAATTGTCCATCTGCTTGAGGGTGAAATGTGGTACTAAAATCCAGTTGTGTTCCTAAAGCTTCTTGTAGCTTTTGCCAGAATCTATAAGTGAATTGAGTGCCTTGACCCAAGATGATGGAAATCAGCATTCCATGCAGTTTCATGATCTTGTCCATATACAACAGTGCATACTGGGCTACAGAGTATGTTGTCTTAACTCCTAAAAAATAAGTAGACTTTGTCAGTCAGTCCACTATGACCTATATAGAGTCATATCCTTTGGAGGTTCTAGGTAAACCAACTACGAAGTCCATAGTGATGCACTTCCACTTCCATTCAGGTAGTTGATTTTCTTATAGCAATCTAGAGGGTCATTGATGTTTGTACTTGACTTGCTGGCAAGTCAAGCAGGATGCTACAACCTTAGCCATATCCTTCTTTACTCTAGGCCACCAATAGTTAGCTTTCACATCACGGTACATCTTGGTAGTTTTAGGATAAGTATAGTAGACTATCTAATATGCTTCCTTAAGTATCCTCTCCCTTAGTTCATTGACATTAGGCACATATACTCTTTTCCCACATTTTAGAATCCCATCGACTACTTTAAATTCTGGTTTCTTTCCTTCCTTCATCTCATCCTTTAACTTAATTAACTGTGGGTCCTTATCTTGTGAATCCCTTATCTCTACCACTAGTTTTGACTTCACTTGAAAATGAGCCACTAAAGCTCGTGATCCTCCAACCTCCAGCCTCAAACCTTGACTAAAGAATCCCTTCAACTCCTTCATGATTGGCCTCTTTTGTATGGTCACATGGGCTAGGCTTCCCATCAATTTCTAACTTAAAGCATAAGTTACCATGTCAGTCTTTCTAGGATGGTAAAGAATCTGGCAGTCATAATCCTTTAACAGTTCAACCCATCTCCTCTACCTCAGGTTGAGGTCTCTTTGGCTCAAGATGTACTAAAGACTCTTATGATCTGTATAGATCTCACCCTTCGTTCCATACATGTACTGTCTCCAGATCTTTAGAGCGAACACTACTGCAGCCAATTCCAAATTGCGAGTAGGGTAATTCACTTTATGCCTCTTAAGTCATTGTGATGCATAGGCGATGACTTTACCATTTTGCATTAAGATGCATCCAAGACCTACTCGTGAGGCATCGCAATAGATGGTGAACCCTTCTTCGCTTTCGAGTAAAGCCAAAATTGGAGCTAATATTAAGCACTTCTTTGAGCTTTTGAAAGCTCTCCTTATAGGACTCTTCCTAATTGAACTTAACTTACTTTCTAGTCAACTTAGTCAATGGGGCTGCTATCTTAGAAAAGTCCTGTACGAATCTGTGATAACATCCAGCCATGCTTAAGAAACTCCGTACTTTTGAAATCATTATGGGCCATGGCCAACTTGATACCACTTCAACTTTCTTAGGGTCAACTTGAATTCTTTCTTTACTTACTACGTGCCAAAGAAAATTGATAGACTCTATCCAAAACTCACACTTAGATAGCTTAGCGTAGAGCTGGTGATCTCGTAGTGTCTGCAACATGATCCTCATATGCTCTTCATGCTTTTCCTTACTCTTAGAGTAAATCAGGATGTTATCAAGTCGGAAGGCAGTCTTGCATATGTCTTCTTTATGGATCTTTAGTTGATGATAGCCAGACCTCAAGTCGATCTTGGAGAAGTAGCTAGCTCCTTGCAGTTGATCAGAAAGATCGTCTATCCATGGTAAAGGATACTTATTCTTCATGTTAACTTTGTTTAGCTGGCAATAATCGATGCATATATGGAATGAGCCATCTTTCTTCTTCACAAACAACACTGGCACACCCCATAGTGAACTACTCAGTCGGATAGAACCCTTATTGAGTAGGTCATGCAGTTGTGTCTTTAATTCTTTCAACTCTGCTAGTGTCATATGGTATAGCGGTATCGATATGGGCTACGTACCTAGTAGTAGTTCAATGATGAACTTGATCTCACGATCCAGTGGTATCCTAGGTAGATCCTCAGGAAAGATGTCCATAAATTCATCCACTACTGGCATGTACTTGCCTCATATAGCATCCTTTTTCTCAGCATCGACTATATGAGCTAAGTATGTTTGGCACCCTTTCCTTAACATTCTTCTTACTCTTAAGGCCGATATCAAATTTGATGGATTCTCATCCTTATCTCCTTGGTACTTAAGCTCTTTCCTATCCTTAGTTTAAAATTCCACTAACTTCTCTCTACAATCAATATGAGCCCCATGCTCATATAGCCAGTCCATTCCTAAGATTATGTCAAATTCTAGCACATCCAATTCTAAAAATTATGCAGGAAGTTTTTGCCCATTTATATCTACCTCACAATCCTTAAATACACATTTCCCTTTCGTCACCTCACCTAAAGGAGTTGACACTACTAAGGGTTCATGCATTAATCCCTTATTTCTACTAAGACTCTTAGCAAAACATGGTGATACAAAAGAATGCATAGCACTAGAATTAAAACATTTTGCACTAGAATTTTGGATGGGGATGATACATATGATGGCTGTGTGTGATGTGCAGGCCTCTTGCTGATTCAAGGCAAAGACTCGACCCTAGCTCTAATTGTTAGCCGCTGGCGTGTTTCCATTAGTTGGCCCTTTACTCTTAGCTCCTTGCACTTAGGGTTGGAATAGTCTAGATGGTGGAGGTGTTATGGCTGCATTCCTTTGATTCCTCATCTAAGGGTAGTCCTTAATGAAATGTACCATTTGCCCACACTTAAGGCATGCACTAGAAACTCTTTGACAAATTCTGGAATGCTTCTTTCTACACTTGCCACAAGTGGGGAGTTCCTACTTAGCTTGACCATTCCGTTGTCCATATGATGAAAATTCCTTCCTTGGGCCTCCTCCTCCTCCATGCTGTCCTCTATAACCTTTATTCTTATTCTTTCCTTTTTGCTCCTGTTCAGCTCGTTTGGCTCTCTCAACCTTATACCTCTTCTTCATTATCTTGGCTTTATCTATTAATTTAGCCAAGGTTAAAAATTCAGTAGCCACTAAGGAGTTGAACAGAGGCATTATCAATCCTCTCAAGAAATGGTTGACATAACTAGTTTTAGTAGGCACGATGTTGACAACGAATTTGCTAAGTTGGTTAAACTCCTTAGCATACTCCGACACTGACATCCCAAGCTTTTGCTTTAGCTACTCAAACTGCAGTGCCCTATCTTACCTTTCGCCTTCAAGCAAGAACTGATCCATCACTTCTTGCTTAAACTCTGTCGACGTAGGTGGGTCAGCTCCATAAAGTCACTCCTCCACTTTCCTCTTATACTAATACCATACCTCTTTCTTGAGTTAGAGTCCTACCAACTCAATCACTCTAAAGTTAGAGCAAGATAGTCGGTAGACTAGCTTCTCCATCTCATCCAAGAATTCATATGGATCATCATCCTCCTCACCATAGAAGGTAGGTGGCTAAAGCTTTTCAAACTCCAAAATAGTCATCTCTTCGTCAGGTAGCCACTTCCTCTCTCTTCGAGCAGGTGCCACTACCACAGGTGGCAGAACTCCATTTCCTTCTTATGTTGGCGGCACTTCCCATCTTTGAGCTCATAGCTCATTTAATTCCTTGCACAAGTCTCTCATTTCCTCGTGCATAGCGTGAACCTTTTACAAAGAGGCTTGCTCGTTAGAGCCTATGGTTAGTGCCCTTGAGTTGGATCTCTCTCTTGACCTTATAGAGGTATAGGCAGCATTTGATGCAGTGTCTAAAACTGCATCCTCACTAGCCCTAATAGGTTGAGCAGTTGTGTGAACCTTCTTCTTAGGAGGCATTCTGCTATCACGATAAGTGAACTTAGTGCTAACTCCTTCAACCCATCTAACCCCATTATCATGTCATACTTATCATGCATTTTTCATGAATACCCATCATATTATATCATATCACATTCCATATCACATATTGCACAGCATATATCATATAGCATATTTATCAAAGCATGTATCATGTATCATAATCAAATAACATATAACTTATAGTATTATAATTTCCCTACCCTAATAAATCAATCATGTTATAAGCAATAAAATTAAATCATTCCATACTAAGTAACTAAGCAATCAAAGGAAATATCACGTATATCATTGTGAACCCTCTATTTTGCGCCTCTAAATGACCAACATTGGATCACAAATGCATAGAATTAGACTAGGCTCAAATCGGATCAAAGACGGAGAAGAACAAACCGAAAAATGGATTGCGGCAGCCCGCGGGCCCGCTGCGGTAACTTACAGCCAACTGCAGTTACCGCAGCTACCTCTACGATTACCGTAGAGGCCCCTGCAGTACCCAATTGGCTACCATAGCTGGCCCTGTGGTAACCGCAAAGGGCTTTGCGGTTACTGCAGTCGACTCCTCAGTTACCACACTAAGCCCATTTCAGAATTCTACTCGAAAATTGTGAATTTTTAGCCCCAAACTCCTCCTATAAATAACTTGCACCTCATAACAGCTAAAGACACACAATTACATGCTTCTATACTCTCCATAAAGCTTTCTAAACCCTATTTCTAAGCTTTTCAATCATCAAAACCCTCTTCCTAAACCTTTAAATCTCTAAAATCTCATTCTAAAAACCTCCTCCTTCACATAAAACCTCATTCATAAGTTTCCTAATCATCTCAAAACCTCATTCACAAGCCTCCTAATCACCTCAAGTTCTATTCTTAAGCTTCCTAATCAAGAAAAGGTTCAATTCAAGCCATTTCTTTCAAAGGGAATTCGTGGTAATCAAGCAAAGGTGTGATCCAAGTCCCTCCAAGAAGAGTTCGTGTTGTTTAAGAGTCCTTCCAAAAGGAGTGCTCGTGATATCCTTAGGCCAAGGTGGAACTTAGATCCAGTGCTAAGCTTGCTCCCTACATTCCTCACCGACATAAGCCAAAGGTAAAAGTTCTTTCCTTTTCCTTTTTAATTTCAATTTCAAGAACTAAATATGAAAAGATCTAATTTTTGTCAATTAAAATCTGACCTAATTAACAAATCTCTAAGCCCTTTAAAATCAATTAAAACATGATAACAAAGGCTAAGTCCTCCCTTGCAAGAAGAAAGAACTGCATGGGGTTTGATTCCCATTCAAAGGGATACGCAGGCTTGCCGTCTTTAAGGCATTCAACTTCGCTAAAATTACCAACTTCTTCTCTCTATCATATTCTTCACATAGCTTAGGATTGAAATTGTTTTTCTTAAATAAAAGTTGAAATTTTAATTATAATTGTTTTAATACTCTTTTTCTTACTTTAGTTATTTTGATTATATTTGGGGAATGTGTGCTTTTCCTAGAACTCATACGAGCTAGAGGAAAGATTCTTTGATTTTGATATTTTGGCTTACAATAATTTTAAGTAATTTCTCCCTTATCTTTTTGTGATTATCATTATCTCATATTTGTCATGCATTGCATGAGTAATATTTGTTTCACACATCATATTATATCTATTCATGCATACATAAAAACTTCCTTTTATAAAAGTTATTTTGTATTTAAGTCAAACTAAATTTTTTGTATTGTTTTAACCAAAACCTAGTCCTTGAGCCTTCTTTGGTCATTTGAGGACTAGTGCTTTTCTTTGGGATTAATGGTATAATTTTGGAGTCCATTGAATTGGGTTTTTCCTTTAATTTTCCCAACTAAAATAAATAAAATTAAAGTGGCGACTCCTTTTGCAAATTACAACTTACAAAATATAATTTTTTTGAACTCATAGCGAGTTTCAATTATGACATTTCTCCCAAATGGGAATTGAAAATTCCCTTTAGCATATTGGATTGGATGCTTGGGCAAGGCCTCACAATCATATAAGGTATTATGTCATTATGCCGATCATCACCAACTCCTTGTCTTAGCCCTTGTGTGTCCTCTACTAGGGTAGTCATTAGGTAGGCTCTAAGATCGAGTAGGTGAATGGTCAATAGGAGAGCACTCAAGAGTGACATGACCATTGCTGCCGCATTGATAATAAAGAAGATCTTGATCTTGTTGACATCCAGTCAAAGACAAGGACCTTGATGGTGAGTAGTCTCCCTTATACTCAACAATCCTTGCCCTAATTTGCTCAATATCCTCTCTCAAAGTTTGCACCAGACCTCAAACTTTGATTTTCCTTTGCTAAGTTCGAGCAATCCTCTTCCAACTTCTAAATATTATTATGAACCCAATCATAATCTAGGCACTCCTAGGGGTCCTCCTCCTAGCCAGGGTTCTCCTCCCTCTTGGGGCGGATCATAAGCATGACTCTCTCGAACATCTTTGGCCAAGTCCTCTTGCAGGTCACATGGGCTGCTTTAGGTCTAGGTCCTCTTGCGGGGTGATCTTCATGGTCATATGATAAGAGAATCATAAGGCATGCAAACAAACAATAATAAAGAGTATTATAGCTTATTAGGATTTCGCAGAACTATACTAGCAATAGACTGCAAGTGACATGACAGGAAAATTCCTATACTCCAAGATTATACTTAATTAACCCAATAAATAGATAAGTCTAAACTAGACTTTAAAAACTACAACTCTAATACCAACTTTGTCACATCCCAATTTTAGAGATATGATGGTCGTATAACATGGGAAGACATAAGGTCATCCACACCCGTAGTACCCAGTCATAAATATACAATCACTGCCTAGGATCGTACCGAACCTCATGCATTAACTTAATAAAACCTTTTTGTCAAGGAAAAAACTTAAGTTGAGGAAGTTAAAAATATACTTTAATACACTTCATAAGAAAATAATAATAAAACTCCAAGTAAATTTTCTATCATAATATTCTAAAATAAAGTTCCCATAATAACTTCTAGAGAGTCTAAGGACTAAACATAGTATGGTATTATTATAACTTTGACAAGGAATTCTCCAAACAAAGTAGAATGCTTGAGCCATCACCTTGCCTCCTCATATTGCTCACTTGGAACCACACAAGGGAAAAAGGGTGAGATAGAAAATCCTAATGAGTAAACAATATAGCACATACAATAACATATATTCCTTTAAAAAAGAAACCCATAGCTTATAACACATAGTTCATGATTTACAATTCATGAATCAAAGTTTGCGATTTAGTGAGGTTTTCATTTTAACAAGTTTGTAGAAACCATACTTATAACACTTATCACTTATAAAGAGTAAATGACTATGTTAGCTCATTCACTCTAGGGAGAGATGGCCTCATACTAATTTCCAACTCCTAACCCATAAATTATAAAGTCGTGAAATTGATTAGGTTCCACAGCTAGAATTGCCCCTTCTAACTGAGGTGGATACACTACCCTTATCGATTGGGTTAAGATCATATGCATAGGTTTCGATGATTACCTGCATCAGTATGAGGATTTCTGCATAAAAAGTTATAGATACCATAGCTAGAGCTAATGGTAATCACATATGATAATAGCACTTTAGGCAATAATGTCATGTATCACAATAACAATAGCAATTTAACTTTTTGAAAAGAAGATACAATAATAGTGTAGTTCAAGAAAGAAAGCAGGTAAAGCAACAATTACAAAAGGTCTTTCATATCATTGAATAAACATTAATGGCTTTGGACCAATTGTCCATTGGCAACCTAAGCTTAACAAAGGAATCACATAATTATAATTGAAAGTAGGAAAAGACTTGGGTTTCAAGAGTCTCAAAGATTCCCATAACAAAATCACTTGCACTTATAACATGAATATAATGTTTACTCACCTTGTGGTTCCTTTACTCCTAGCACTCATAGCCCTTAAACCTCTAATACTCCTCAAGCTCTAACATAATAATTAATTCACTACTTAGTATTTATTTAACATCATGCTATCCTATCCCATACTACCCCATGCACATGTAATATTTACATATACTTGGAGTTGCACATAGAAGTGCACTCATCACTTGCACATAACACATTAGCTTGTAAAGTCTTACACACTTAGCCTTTGTAGGCCCATATGAGAACACATTATAATTCATACCAAGAATTTTTTAAAGTCAAGTACAATATCATAGTCTTAATATCAATTCACTTTAACATTCAACTTAGTACACTTAACACTCCTATACATGTCAACTTACAAGTAACCTTTCAAGTATCATGCTTATCTCTTATGACCAATTCATTCAATCAATCTCTTTATCAATTCAAGATCATCAATTCATTATTAATCCATCATAAAATCTATTTCCATATTACTTAATCACATTCACACATTGATCACAATATAGGGTTAAGATACCTTAAGTAAACCTTTGGTGTCTCTAGACTTGTCTAGAGTTTTTCTTTCAATCAATATGAAATTTAACTATTTATCATTCATACATACATGTGAATAATTCTTAAAATATATTACATTAAAATTATAGACATTGGGATAAAAATCCCAATAATGGCCGAATACCCTTATTCAAGAAAAACCTAGATTCTCTTACTTTTCGCACTTTCTATTTATTATAGTAACATGCAAAAACATGGTTTGAACCAAGATTTTTCATACAATCAAAACAAAAATCATTTTAGAACATGAATCCCTAAGAATCGGTAACCATAGCTATTCGTATGCATGAAATTTTCCAACTTTAGGTTTTAGGATGGAATCTTTCTTTTTTCCAGTACTTTTCGGTCATTATAGTAATATCCAAACATATGATTTAAACCATTATATTTTTTATCTAAACATAAGAAAAATTAGTTTAGAATTTAAATACACACAAATCAATAGCCATAGACAATCCTTATGTATGAAAATTCCAAGTTTAGGGTTTAGAGCGAAAATCATGAGTTTTCTTGCTTTTTGGTGTTTTCCGATCATTACAGTAATATATAAAAATATGATTTAATTTAATATTTTTTATCTAAACATAACAAAAATCAGTTTAAAACACAATGATGCAAGAATTGGCAGTCCCCCTATGAAGCTTTGCCCGAGCACCAGTCTGATCCATTAAGTGGGATCGAAATGCTTATTTAGGTTTGAACTCATGATGAAACCCTCGGGTTCAAATTGGTTGTTTTGAAAAGAGTCACCACCTTAATTTTATTTTATTTGAGAAAAGATTAAGGGAAAAATCCAATTTGATTCTAACTAATATCTCAAAGGAAAATATCACTAGTCTCGAAACCAAAAAAGATTCAGGGACTAGATTTTCAATTTATTAAGAAAAATAATTAGTTTGGCAAATTTAATATAAAATGACTTAAAATAAATTTCATGAATAGTTTACATAATGTATGAACAATTATATAATGCATGAATAAATAAATAGATAAATAAACATTCATTCAAAGTGAAAAAGCAAATAAAGTAAATGAATTAACTTTACAATTCAAAACCAAAATAGGAGATACTTCCTCTAGCCCTTATGAGTTCTAGAGAAGTCACACATTTTCCAAAATAATTCCAAAGCAATTATTAAAGAAAAATACTGCAAAAAAAAAGACAAAATCAATATTATAATAAAGAAAACAAACTAAAAGTAAATATCGCAAAGAAAAGAACTAATTCATAAAGTAATATACAAGAGAAAGGTTATATTTTATTTAAATTGGATTTGACGCTTTAAACAAGTAAGCCTACGTATCCCTTTAAATGAGAATCAAAATCTGTGTAGTTTACCCTTCTTGCAAAGGGGTTAGTTTAGCCTACCTATTCTCTCATGTTTCAGTTCATTGATTGAAAGGTGAGTTGATTAATTAAATCATATTGATTACCAAGTTGTTAATTAGATCAGGTTTTAATTAACAAGCAGATATATCAATTCAAATTGCTTACCAAGTTAATTAAATCAAATTATAATCAACATGTCTCAAAATAATGAAAGAAAATGATCAAACATGCAAAGCAAATAAATAATAAATGAAAAGAATAAACTAAGCAATCCTAAGAAAAATGAAACAAAACAAAACAAAATAATAAAAGAAGAAAATAAATACCTTACGAGGACGAGACTTGGGATGGAAGGTAGATGAAGTAGATGACTAGATCATAATTCCACCTTCTCGACTCGGTGAAATGACAACCTTTGAATGGCAACTTGGACGGTGCATTTGGGACCTCCTCGGATTGATTTGAGGAGAGCTACCTTGAAACGACCACCCAAATAAAAATTTAAATTAAAAAGTTCGTTCCTTTTAAACCAAACTTGTGGAGATGGTTCACTTGATGAAAAGGCTAATCAAGCAAATTAAGAGGTTAAGAGGTGATGAAAATGGAGTGGGAGGACCCCTATATATAGGGGAGAGGTTGGGAGAAGGTTTCATGTACTTTCAATATGGGAAAAGTGCACAAAATGAAGAAAAAACATGAAAAATACAACTGCTATCGCCAGAAGTCCTGCGACAGCCACATGGCTTCTGGTGGCAACCTCAAGTCAGGGTGCAATAGCTGCGGTGATTTTGGTGGCAGCCGCAAGCCCTTCTGCGGCTGCCAGATTGAACTTCGCCCGATTTTGCGATTTTTGTCCGTTTTCACCCGTTTCTCATCCGTTTTAAGCTCAGTTTGATTCTATGGGTTCGTAATCAAGTGCCGATTGTCTGGAGGTACAAATTTGAGGATTCACACCCCCTTGTGTTTATGCATGAAAATTCTAACTTTGAGTTTTAGGTTTCACCTTCGGAGGATTTGCATAGAGAGGTTTGTGTTTTCGGTAGAAAAATTGATTTCTCTCTTAAGGATTCACCTAGGCCAAATTTAATTAACAAAAATTAGCAAATATTTAGTTCAAAATAATTTTTTCATGATTATTTTTACAAAAATCAAATAGCAAATTGAAAGGAAAGGAAAAACTTACGAAACAGTTGCGAAATCGCAAAGTTTGAAGGTATTTTGTGAATTTCGATAGAGAGAATAATTTTGAGAGAATTTTTCTACCAAAATAATAAAATAATAGAATGGTGGCTTTTGGAGGCAAGGGCTGGCCGAATTTCATCATATATATTTAGGGTTTTGGACAATTTCCAAAATTACCCTTAATGAGCTAGGTTATGAGTGCTTTGGTATAGTGAGCTTTTAGGTATTTGGGCTTTTTATTTAATTTTGGGGCTGATTATAGGTAATTAAAAATAAAATATTTTTCTTATTATTTTTATTAAAATTTTCCCCAAAATATTTATTTTAAAAATATTTTAAAAATACTCCTAAAATTATTTTATGTAAAATAAATTATTTTATGCTAATGCACTTCTTGTAAATTATTTATTTCACACTAATAATTCATATTACGCATATTAAAATTAATTTAACATGCCACATACTCATAAATTACATCACACATGAATTTTCATAAAATCACATATTTTGTCACAACTCTAGATTCAAGCAATTTGTCACAAAAACTCCTAGGGTAGATGTGGATTGTTACATAACCTCTCACCTTTATTCCAAACAACCTCACCTTCAGACTAAACCCTCTCACCTCCATCCAATCACCTTCACACCCAAACTCATGGTCCTCCTCAACCTATGGTTAAAAACTCAAGCCCATGTCAAAGTCATAGTAAAAATAAACCCATCCATGGTACCTTTATTTGCATCCAAAATTTGACTTAACTTTATCCCTCACAATCCTTATCCAAGCTAAATAATGACTTAGTTTCATCTTGATCGTTAATCCCTTCCTAAGCTAAATACTAACCTAGCTTCATCCTCACTCATAACCCTTTCCCAAGCTTACCCAAGCTAAATACTAACCTAGCTTCATCCTTATCCACAATCCTTACCCAAGCTAAAACTGACTTGACTTCATTTTTTATAGTACTATCTAAACCCATGGCCTGTCTAAGCCTATGGTCCTGTCTAATCAAAACCATTATTCAACCATCACCAAACCCATGGTTTACCGAATATCCAAATCCATGGTACATCTTTAACCCAATCACAAAACCCATAGTCCCTTCATCTTTAAGTCCATGGTAAACCATCCATAAATTGCAATCCCAATTACTCGAGGCTAGACTCTAACCTAGCCTCCCTACCTAAACTTTGGTTCCTTAAAGCTAAAATTTGACTAAAGTTTGATATCAGTTCAAGCGCATACTTCTTCTTCCTCTAAGTCGACCTCTGAAATCCTAACTCAGCCATGACTTTTCTCATTAAATATCCTGAAAACTGACACAATCTCCTATTCAAAACCTATCAAACCACCACAAATGACCTTGGATCCTTTTTCAAGGGAAGGAAACCATACCTAACCTTAAGTTTGAGATCTTCTTACCCAAATTGGAAGCCTTGGAGAAAATAATAAAAAGTCTAAAGAAGAAGGAATGTATAATTGATACAAGTTCATTAAGCCTCTTCCCCAATGTCTGATGGCCACCAAAGTTCAAGATGTCGAATTTGGATAAATTTAATGGTATCACTTGCCTTAAGATCCATTTGAAAATGTATGTGGGGGCAATGCATTCACTTAGTCTTAATAATGAGCTCTTTGCTCAACTCTTTCAATAAGCCTTTACTGGTACTCCCTTGAGATGGTTTATGACTTAGATGACACCAAAAAATAGACTGGGATGACTTTTGCAAAGTGTTTGTCAAGTAGTACCACTAGAATATTAAAGTGGATATCACAAGAAGAGACCTAGAAAGCACTAAGCAGCTTCTAAATGAGTCATTCTCCATATTCCTTACTAGGTTGAGGGTTAAAGTTGCTTAAATGGTAAACAGGCCAATCGAGCAAGAACAAATGGATATCCTTGTCAAAAATCTATTCCCAACCTATCAAGCTTATTTGCTAACCTAATACCTACCCACTTTCAAAGCTTTGGTTTCAACTGCATCAAAGGTTGAATAATGCATTTGAAGAGAATCATTTCAACTTAAATTCTACACTAGCAACTTGAATGGTGATAAGGAACCCAAACCAATCCTACCTTATCTCAACTCTAAGTGGCATGACATAGAAGAGTTTAAGCCCAGCTAATCTGACCTGTCTAAGGTTGAATCTCAAGTTCAAATCTCAAAATTTGAGTCCAAATCTCAAAGTCTGAGTTTAAATCTAAGTCAGAGTCTGTCGTCTCATTTTCTTTTTCCTGTATTTTTGTCGACCATGTCGGTCTCTTCTTCGTTATCTTGTAATAGGGTTTCCTTTATAGTAATACATCTATATTTTCTTTTCATTATTTATGCATTAATTTTCTTATCATCCTTGTTTAATTTGGCATAGATGAGTTAAAAAAAAAAAAGGAAAAAAAACAAAAGAAAAAAAGAGAAAAAAGAGAAAAAGAGAGAAATAAACAAATAGTTAATTAAATCCACCACAATAAGCACATATTAGAATTTAAGGTGTCTTCATTCACACAAATCAGCAATTGCTTCACTGACTCTTAATCAAAGAAGGTTAAGTAATGGACCTCTAATCAAATAGTTAAAGCATAAAGAGCAAGTAAAATTATTTACCTATTATACATTGGGCAATCAAATGATGTACCTCAATAAGGGGCAATAAGTTTAGAGAAGACCTTTGTCAAACCCATAATTTAAAGTTCAAAAGCCCTCAACATGAAGAAAAGTAGCAGCCCAAATCATGGTGGAATGTTTTCTTCCAAATTTTATTAATTCAAGCTCACTAAGTTGAAAATATGAAGGGACAGTTTAGGCAGAAGTTAGAACTAAGAGAGAGAGAGAGAGAGAGAGCTCATCCTAGTCATCTTTCCTCATATCCAAAGTTTGTCAAATCATCTCTAATCAATCCTCTTATCTCATGTCTTCATCTTTCCTCACTAGAGGCTTGTTCTTTAAAGTTATGCCGTCTTTTATACCCTTATCCTATAATGAGGGTGTGTCTTCCTAGAATGTCATCATCTCTTGTCAATTTGTCTTGTCACTTAGCTCAAAGAGTTAATATATAATCTTTAGTCCATTGCATCCCTATCTCTCATTTGGGGCACGATCGCCAATGTAATCTTTTCTTACTAGCCCTTTAGCCACTCCTTAGGGCACTTCCCTTCAACAAGTATGTCGCAGATTCAAGCCAATAGAGTGTCATCCTAAATGTTCCTTCAATCTCAAAAGCAAGAAAGCTTGACTTGCTCTTTTTCATGAATCATGCTACAAATAACAAAACTATACAACCTCTTTGATCCCTTTTTAGAAGTTCCAACTTACCTTTAAACCATTCCCAAACTTTATGAAATTATATTGTCCATCCCAAGCCTTATTGGAAAATAATACCATCTTTTCAAAGCTTAAGCCTTATACCACCCTTTCTTTGGCAAATCATGGGAAGAACTAAAAATCCAAGTCTTTAAGGATTCATCATTGTCGAAGTCAATTTCCTTGGCAAAATCAAAGTCAAGGCATATCCCTCAAGGCCTATCATCCTTAAGCTGATTAAGAAGGGTTCAAATCAATCAAGGCCCATCCTATGCCTCTTTGGTGAACATCTCATTATCCTTGAAAGATTAAGCCTCATTAGCAAAGCAAATGATTCGTGAGATCAAAGTCTCTTAAAGCCTATAAACCATTCTCAACTGAATCCTCTTAGACTGATGCAACCATGTCAAAGGGTAAACCATTATCTATGAGCTTGTAGTATCCTTATAATCAAAATCTATAGCATCATACCTAAGCTAAAGCCAATCATCTTTTAAAGAGGTCTAGAGCACACTTATAGAAAAGCCTAAGCTGAGGAACTATTCTCAAAGCTCAAAAGTCTTTTAACCAAAAGCCTTCATCAAGAAGCCTAAGACCGAAAGCCTTCATTATAAAAATTAAGACCAAAAGCTTTTACTATGAAGCCCAAACCAAGAAGCCTTCACCATGAAGCCTTTTAACTAAAAGCCTTTATAATAAAGCCAAAACCAATAAGCCTTCATTATGAAGCCCAAATGTAGGAGCATTAATATGAAGCCTAAACTAAAAAGCCTTCACATGAAGCCTAAACCAAGAAGCCTTCATCAAGAAGCCTAAACCTAGAAGCTTTCATCATGAAGCCCAAGCAGAGAAGCCTTCACCATGAAGCCTAAACCCAAAAGCCCTCATTAGGGAGCTTAGACATGGAAGCCTTCATCATGAAGTCCAAGCCTAAAAGCTTTCACCATGAAGCTTAGACTCAGAAGCCTTCATCATAAAGTTTAAGCCCAAATCCTTCAATATAAAGCCTAAACCAAAAAGCCCAAACCGAGAAGCCTTCACCATAGAGCCTCCATATAGCCCAAAGCCAAAAGCCTTCACCATAAAGCCCAAACTTCATTTATGAAGCCTATGATCTCCTCCTAAGCCAAATCTGACTAAGCCTTTCAAATTGATTTTCTAGCCTAACATTTTCTCTATGCTAAGATTAGCCTCCTAGTTTGATCTCCTCTAAGGTCTGTCATCTTAGCCTAATCTCTTTGAGCCTTAAAGCAAAACCTGACTGAGCCTTCTAATCTAACTTCTTCTGTAGCCAAACTAGATCGAGCTTCCAAATTGATTTTTTCTTAAGGAAAAATCTGACTTAGCCCTAAATCAACCCTTTAATTGAAATCTCCAAAAGTCAAAACCTTACTAAGTCAATTTTATCTCCTTTGTAGCCAATCCTGACCGAGCCTTCCAATCTAAAATTGACCAAGGCCCTAATATGACCTCTTATGTATCCAAACTAGATTGAGCTTCTAAATTGATTTTATAGCTAAGATATGATCAAGCCCTCTAAAATGACCTCAGTTAAGGGCAAACCCAATCTAGCCTTCCAAGATGGCCTCACTCATGATCTTTTTAAAGCTGAACCTAACTTAGCCATATAATTTGAGCCCAAAATAAAAATTCTCCAAGACCAGTCATGCCTAAGCCATTCCAAGTTATTAGGTTGATCTTTTTCACATTTGACCTAGCTTGCTTCTATGGCTGAATCAATAGCCTTTGATTGACCCTTCAAACTAGCCATCATGCTTTGTTCAAATCGGGTGTGACCTTACCATCCTTAAGCTAGTTCATTCAAATAAAATGACTTAATCGCTTTCTTTTATCATTCTAAAGTGGGGGCACCTCCTGTTAACCCTCAAATTTGCACCTTTAGGATCTGATCGCAGCTTGACACTTACTAAGATTTATGCACTACGCATATAGCGGTCCTGCTAACCGGTTAGCGGGCAGAGGTCAAGGGGGCATCACCCCGTTGAAAAATAAATTTCTTGAAACTTGCACCTTCAGATGATTAGCACTCAATCACAAATGCATAGAATCAAATTGGGCTTAAATTGGATCAAAGACAGATAAAAACAGGCCAAAAAATGGAATGTGACAACCCACAGACTCATTGTGGTAACTTGCAGCTGGTTGCGGTTACTGCAGAGGCCCCTGCGGTAGCCAATTAGCTACTGCAGCCGGCACTATAGCAATTGCAAAGTGCTCTATGGTTGCTGCAGCCAACTCCTCAGTTACTGCAACTGTACCCTTGCAGAATCCTACTTGAAAACTGTGAATTTTTAGCCCTAAACTCCTCCTATAAATACCCTGCACATGATAATGACTAAAGACACACAATTTCATGCTTCTATACTCTCCCTAAAGCTTTCTAAACCCTATTTCTAAACTTTCCAATCATCAAAACCCTCTTCCTAAACCTCCAAATCTCTAAAATCTCATTCCAAAACCTCCTTCATCACATAAAACCCCATTCATAAGTTTTCCTAATCATCTCAAAGCCCCATTCACAAGCCTTCTAATCACCTCAAGTTCTATTCTTAAGCTTCCTAATTAAGAAAAGGTTCAATTCAAGCCATTTCTTTCAAAGGGAATTCGTGGTTCTCAAGCAATGGTGTTATCCAAGATTTCATGCTATTCAAAAGCCCTTCTTCCAAAAGGAGTGCTCGTGATATCTCGAGGCCAAGGTGGAACTTAGATTCGGTGCCAAACTCACCCCCTACGTTCCTCGCTGATAGAAGCCAAAGGTAAAAGTTCTTTCCTTTTCAATTTCAATTTCAAGATCTAAATCTGAAAAGGTCTAAGTTTTGCTAATTAAAATATGACCTAATTAACAAATCCCTAAGCCTTTTAAAATCAATCAAAACATGATAACAAATGCAATGACTTAAAAACCCCTCCTTCGTAAGAAGGAAGAACTGCATAGGGTTTGATTCCCATTCAAAGGGATACGCAGGCTTGCCATCTCTAAGGCATTCAACTCTACTAAAATTATCAACTTCTTCTCTCTATTACCTTCTTCACATAATTTAGGATTTGAAATTACTTTTCTTATAAAAGTCAAAATTTTAATTCTTTTTATTATAATCATTTTAATACCCTCTTTCATATTTTAGTTATTTAGATTATATTTGGGGAATGTGTACTTTTCCTAGGATCTATAAGGGCTAGAGGAAAGATCCCCTAATTTTGAATTTTGACTTGTAATAGTTTTAAGTAGTTTTCCTTTACTCTTCGTATTTTGTAATTATCATTATCTCATATTAGTTTTCCTTTACTTTTTTCATTTCGTAATTATCATTATCTCATATTTGTCATGCATTGCACAAATCATATTTGTTTCATACATCATATTATATCTATTAATGCATACATAAAAACTTCTTTTTACAAAAGCTATTTTGTATTTAAGCCAAACTAATTTTTTTGTATTGTTTTAACCAAAACCTAGTCCCCGAGCCCTTTTTGGTCATTCGAGAACTAATGCTTTTCCTTGGGATAAATGGTATAATTTTAGAGTCAATCAAATTGGGGTTTTCCTTTAATTTTCCCAACTAAAATAAACAAAATTAAAGTAGCGACACTTTTCGCAAATTACAACTTACAAAATACAATTTTCTGAACTCGTAGTGGGTTCCAATCGTGATGTTTCTCCTAAATGGGCATTTTTGATCCCCTTTAGCGGATTGGACTAGGCGCTCGGGCGAGGCCTCACACCTCCCTTCCTTTTATTCACCTTTCCTAAATAGGGGCCTCTTTCTCTCAAAAGTTCAGCACTCTCTTACCAAAATGGCCCTTCATAAGTTTAAGGTATTCGATCATTGCATAGTCAGATTCATTTCACATGAACAGGTCATTAATTAGACTCCTAAATCAAGATAAATCATCAATTTGAATTAAGAGAGGTCATCAATCTAATTTCCCAAAGCAAAATGGATCATCAATCTGACAAATCACTATGCAGAGTTCCTAAATTAAGACTAGAACCATCAATGTCAAACACATCCTAGGATAACCTTAGGATTTATACCTTAAGTCTGAATTAGGTATTCCTTTTTATCAGACTATCCTAAGATAGCCCTAGGATGATAAACCTAACATAAGGTTAGATTTTCTTTCAAAACTTTTCAGACCGTCCTACGATAGCCTTAGGATCATCAACCTAGCATAGGGTTAGGTTTCTCTTTCAAACTTTTCAGACCATCCTAGGACAACCTTAGGATCAGCAGCCTAACATAGGGTTACATTTATCTTCTAAAAGTTTTAGACCATCCTAAGACAACCCTAGGATCATTAATGTAACATAGGGTTAGGTTCTCTTTTAAAACATTTCAGACCATTTAAGGATTGTCTTAGGATCATCAACCTAACATAGAGTTATGTTTTTCTTTCAAACTTTTCAGACTATTATAGGATAGCCTTAGGATTATTTCACCTATAAATGTTTAGTAACGATCATATAGGCATCCCTGTAGTTCCTACTCTTGCCTCTCTATCAAAATCCTTTTGAAACTTTACCTATAAATGCTTATAATGACCACCTAGGCGTCCTTATAGTTCCCTTTTTCATCTTTTTTTATTCAAAATCCACAATTTCTACCCATATATATCTAACAACTATCACCCAAACATCCTTGTGGTCCTTTTTTTTCATTTATTATTCATTGCATTTTTCACCCATAATGTTTAGGAACAATTCCTTAAACATCATTATCGTTCTTTTTGCCATCTTCCTCTATCTCAAATCAACCACACCTTTCACCTAAACATGTCTAAATCCTAACTTAGACATCTCTTTAGTTCATTTTCTGGGTTCACTATTATCAAAATCACCTTACAAATGGCCAATTCTGATGAGAGGGTAGCTATGAACCCTTAATTTTGCATCATCCAGCTTGCATTTGAACCTTAGAAGTACTTTGGCTTAGTGAATAGACCTCCAAAAGCTAAAATTGCCAAAATTGAAAACTAAGAAATAGAGCCCTGGGAATTGAAACTTATCCTTTTAACCTTTGAACCACCCTTAGATCATCAAGGATTGAATAACAAGCACGTCATAACTAGAATCATAAAAAATGAATGAGAAACTAGTGAGAACAGGCATAATTGGAGCTAGTGACTGTAGGGCCTTGTGTGGTGATTGCGGGAGCCCTTATGGTGATTCATAGCCATGTGTGGTTGCCAAATGCTGATTGCACATAGACCTAGCAGAATCATAGGGGCCTTGTGTGGTCGTGCCTCTAAAATCCGTGATCCCACATCAAAATTCGTATAATCCAACCTCCATCCTTTAGCATATATAAATTAACCCCTACTCATTTCCACACTCAGATTTGCTTAATCAAATCCTTTAATCTCAAAGCAAATAGTTATTTTTTAAAGCTTGGTCTGCCAAAGAAGGAGCTTTTAGTTTAATTTTTTTTTTTTACTTTGCTATTGCTCTTTGATTTGCAAAGCAAATTGAGTTACAACTTTCCAAGCCGACCTATTAAGTTAAAAGTTTTGCGCCATCCAAGGCAAGTTATCACCCACCGTCTGAGGTAAGTTTCCTTTCCATTTTCCTTTCCTTTTATTTATTTATTTCATTTTATTTATATATTACATTGTTCTAAGGCTCTTTGCCTAATGTTTGGTTTGCTAAGATAGTTATTTAGAATCTGACTTAATTAACTCTACTTGGTAATCAATTAAAATCAATCAATCAATCAATCAACTCAACCCTCTTTTTAATCCATGAACTGAAACATGATAAAAAGCTAAGACTAAATAAATCCCTTTCACAAGAAAGGAGAACTATGTGGATTTTGATTTCCATTTAAAGGGACATGTAGGTATGCTTATTCTAAGCATCAAATCCAACTAAAATAAACAACAATCTTCCCATCTTTTAACCTTTTTCATATAGACTAGGATTTTGTTCTATTCTTTATTGTATTGATTTAGGATTTAGTTTGGGGAACGTGTGACTTTCCTAGAGCCCTTAAAGGTTAGAGGAGGTATCCCCTATTTTTTGGCTTTTTCATGTAAAGTTTAATTTATGTTTATTTTATTTATTGCTCTTTTATATTGATGAATGGATTAATGGATCATCCATACTTTAACTGGTCATGCATTATGTAAATTGTTCATAAAATTTATTTTAAGTCATTTTTATTAAATTTTCCAAACTAATTTTTTTCTAAATAAACAAAAAACTTAGTCCCTGAATCTTCTTTGGTAATTGAGGAGTGGTGCACTTTTTTCTATTGGGATAAAATTAGAGTCATTTAATTGGGTTTTCCCCTTAACTTTTTTTCCAAATAAAAATAAAATTAAGATGGTGATTCTAAGTTAATTTTCAAAATCAATCAATTTGAACTCAAGGGTTCTATCGTGAAACTTTTCCCAAATGAGCATTTCGATCTCTTTTAGTGGATCAGATTAGTGCTTGAGTAAGACCTCACATTTGGATGATCTTTCTGTCATCAAAACCATCATTCTCTTCTCTCTCTGAGGATAGCAACACTTGCCTTCCTTTCTTGGCCAAACACTTCTGCTCCTTGAGTAGGCTCATATACCTGCAAAGAACATTAAATATAAAGCCAAAAAGCCCTTAACTTCTTCTCTTATAATGACTAACCCAGGTGAACATGAATCCTTAAGCCCTTCAGACCTTAGACACTCACCTCCCCCACTGATAGGTGAATAATGCATAATTAATTGAGATTGAATTTCCCTTATTTTGAAAAGTAATTATATTTAATTTTGCCTCTTTTTTATTTGGAATTTATATTTAAAAAGGAAATTTAATTTTTCAGGTGATGGAGCTTTGATTTGAAGAAAGGAATATGGAAAGCATAAAAATTCTGATTTTGGGTGCAGTTTGGAGGAAGAACAAAATTTAAGAAGGAGATTCTATTTCAAAAGGCGTGCTCATGCCTTACCAGTACATGACCTGACAATTCTAGAAAAGGGAGGTATGAGTTTTCAAGCCAAAACACTTTAAAAAGCATCCTTTTATACCTATTTTATGAGCTAGTGGATCCCTTAATTATTTTGATTTCCTATTTTGAAGATTTGGAAAATAGAATTCTCAGGGAAGTTTAATTCCAATCTTATAGGAAATTGTTTAGGAAGTTATATCTTTTAGGAATTATAAATAGATAGGATTTTAATTATTCGAGGAGATAGCTAGAGATAGGAAGGTACTGCTGGAATTCACATTTTGAAGGGAGAAAGCAAGACTTTATTCTCAAATTTCTCATAACAAAAATTCCTTGAGTTTTCCCTTATATTTTTTTAGTTTTTCTTCTTCAATTATGAACTAATTTCTTTGTTGCTAAGGTTATGGAAAGCCTAACTTCTACAATGGGTTGATTTTTATTTATATTCAACTAAGTTTATTTCTATTTCCATATGTCTATGATTTATGTGCTTAATGCAATTAGGAGAATTAGCCAACTCTTAGTTGATTTTATTTATGTGAAAGAATTGGAAAAGGATTTCATATAATAGATCAAATAAATCATAGTGTGAATTGAATAATATATTGGAATATATATATATATACATGATTCATCTATTTTTATAAATTTTTCATAGAAATTAATGCACTTTTTATCTCGAGAATTCTAATAGAGGAATTTAGGGATTACTTGATAGGAGTAGATTCAAGATATCCTAGAAGAGAATATTGAATGCTTTAGGAAAAATTTTAGTTTATGGAAATAGCCAATTAACTTGGTTGATTAAACAAATTAATAACCATTGGAATACTAGGTGGACCAATATTCTTAGCATCTTTAAATCGATTGTTACAAATTAATATAATTAATTATTTTCTATTTTTATTTTTTATTTAATTTTAATTTTTAGTTATTTAATTTCTACAATAAAAAATTTGATTTTCCAAATAATTAAAGGTTGACTATAGTTTTAGTAGTTATTTATTAAATCCTCGTAGGGATGATATCTTTATACCACTTGATAACTAGTGCACTTGCTAGGGTTGTTAATTTTAGCTATCAAGTTTTTAGTGTTGTTGCCTTATATTTAATCCTAAAAAAAATGAGAACTTGTTGACCTTGGTTAATTTAGATTTTATTTTGTTTAATTCCTTTTTCTTTTCAAGATAATAGTGTATGACATGAGTTAGTAGTGGAGAACTAGTGGTGTACGATCCTGAAACTGAGAGAACCTTCCACACTTTAGAAAAGTTATTCGAAATCAACAGTAAGAGGAGGTTGAAGTTAAAGTAGAGCAAAAGATGGTGAGCGAAGCAAATCAAACCGTGATGGACTACGCTTACCCAACAATTGATAGAGCTACTTCTAGTATTAATAAGCCTGCAATTCAAGCCAACAATTTTGAGATCAAGCCTACAATTATTCAAATGATCTAAACAAGTGTTTAGTTTAGCGAGTTGCCAAGTGATGATCCTAAGGCACACATCGTTAACTTCTTAGAGATATATGACACTTTCAAGCATAATGGACTAGTGATGATGCTACTAGACTTAGACTTTTCCCATTCTCATTGCGTGATAAGGCTAAGGATTGGCATAACTCACTACCTGCAGGGAATATCACTACTTAGAATGATTTGACTAAAAAATTTTCTGCAAAATTAATTAATGATATTACTACTTTTTCTCAATTAGAGAGAGAATCTTTGTATAAGACTTAGGAATGATTTAAAGAATTGTTTAAAAAGTGCCCTCAACATGGAATATCAGTGTGGCGCCAAATTCAAACTTTGTGTAATGGTATTACTCCAATTAATCATTCTACCATTGATGCAACTGCAAATGGCATAATTACGAGAAAAACCCCGCAGGAAGCTTATGATCTAGTGGAAGAGATGGCATCAAATAGCTACTAATAGAATAGTGATAGAACCGACTAAATAGGAGCTGAAGCCTATAATATTGATTCTTTTATAGATTTATCTACACAAATTGATAGTTTAAATAAGAAATTGGATAATCTTATTGTCGCGGCAATAAATATTTCTTGTGAACTTTATGGTCAACTAGGACATATAAGCTCTAATTATCCAAGAGAGAAAGTGAATGCCATTACATTGAGAAGTGGAGAAATTATTAGGGAGAGAGAAATTGCAAGAAAGGATAATCAAAAAGTGGAGGTTGATGATCCACCAATAGATACCAAAGGGAGTACACCTAAACTAAATTTAGATGGTATTAAACTTCCTCTCCCTTACCCTAATAGAGTTTTGAAAGCTAACTTGGATAAACAACTTGAAAAACTTTTAGAAGTGTTTAAAAAGGTGTACATTAACATTCCTCTTCTTAATGCAATTTCAGAGATGCCAAGTTATGCCCAATTCTTGAAGGATGTGATTTCAAACAAGAGAAAATGGAAAAACTATGAGATGGTGAAATTAAATGAAGAATGCTCAGCAATCTTGCAAAATAAGTTGCCCCTAAAGCTCAAGGATCCAAGGAGTTTTTCTATCCCTTACACTATAGGAGATACTGAGTTTGAAAAATCTTTATGTGATCTAGGTGCTAATATAAATTTAATGCCTTATTATGTTTTTGAAAAACTTGGATCGCATGAATTGACACTTACTACATTACTTTGCAATTAGCTAATAGAAATATTAAATATCCAAGAGGAATAGCAGAGGATGTTTTATTCAAGGTGGATAAATTTATTATACCTGTTGATTTTATTGTGTTGGATATGGAGACAAATAGGGAAATGCCTTTGATTCTAGGTAGACCTTTTCTTAGTACTAGTAATGCCTTGATTGATGTACAAAAAGGTTTACTCATTCTTAGAATCAATGGTGAAGAAGTAGTTTTTAATGTGTTTAAAAATATAAAATATCCTAACACAAATGAATATAAAGTATTTGCAATTAATTATACTGACATGTGTGCATCTAAAACAAATACATTAGAAGATCCTTTGGATAATTGCATTCTCAATTCTTTTGAAAATGTCCAGGTCATGGATGAAGAGCATAAAGAATTCCTAATTGATAATTCAAGACCTTCTTGATAGAAAAAAAGAACATGCCAAGCTAATGATTTTAAAAGAACGCTTATGGGAGGCAACCCATGAATTTTTACTATTTTTGTTATTTATTTTGTTAAAAAAAATTTTGGCTTAGTTTTGACTTCTTTTTATATCCCCAAGCATGGTTTATTTCAAGGTTAACTCTTTGTAAAATAATTTCAGGCTGTAGATTTTCCTTTATAAGGTGTGCCACGCTCTATTATAGAATATCATACCTGATAGTTATAAGGCATGCCCACGGGTTGTATAACAAAGTCTTCTACCTGGATTTTGAATTGCATGTTGTTAAATAAAAAAATTAATTAATAAATATTAGTATATAATAATAGTTAGGAAGCTGGTTTTTCTTAATTTTTCTTTCCTTTTCTTTTCTTTCCATTTTCTTTATTTCTTTTTTAAGATAATGATTTCTATATTTAATTTTAGCTTAAAAGATTTGATTTGTATTTTTCTTTCTTCTATTTTATTTTCTTTCCATTTTCATTCATTAATCTCTAGCTTTTCTTTCTTCTTTCCAAGTTTGGAATCATTCAAAGAGGCACCCTAGAACTCTATAGCCCCTACCACTCCTCAGCCTTCTTTTCTTTCCTAATTTAGAAGTTCCTTTACTTCATTTTTTCTTCCCAAAAAAAAAAAAAAAGAAATTGAAACCCTCTAGTTGTACTGCCGCTTCCATCTCTCTTTTCCCCTTTCATCTTCCTTACCCACTTACAAAATTTGACTTCTCTCCCTCACCATAATCATTCTCATCTAGCCACTCAAGAGCTTCAACAATAAGGATGAAATTCATGGAAAAAGGAAGAGTATCTCACCATTCAGGGAAGTCTCCTTATCTTTTTCAATTATATATTTTTTTAGTTATGGGTGAGCTTGTTTTTTTGATACATTGATGATAATGTATATATTAAGTGTGGGGAGGGTTTTGGTGTGATAATTTTTGTGATTGACTTTTAATATGTTTCAATATATTTTTTTAAAATTTTTTATTGAAAAATTTTCCCTATTGATGCTTATCTATGGATGATCTTGAAATCATCATGGCTTATGGACTTAGGTTGATAAAGCAAGATAGGATTCATGCATGATTAGTATAATTTTTTTAGGCTAAATTGAGTATCTCATTGCATTTAATAATCAATTTTAAAAGGAAAAATGTGCAAGATTCAATACTTTTGAACCTAAATATGATTCTTTGAGCCAATGAGCATTTCATCCATCTTGCTCTTATTATTTTTTTGATGAGTGAATTGTCAAACCTAGTTTGTTGTTCTAGAACTTGCTTTGTTATACATGTTAAGACCACACTTAATGAGTTCATGAATTGGAATGAAAAGGGGCCGGTATTTATTAATAACCACTTTTGAATTCGAAAAAAAAGCCTACCCTTATTAAATTTTCCCTTAGAAAAACCAAGTCAAGCCTCTTCCCTTTCTTTGTTTAACCACATTAATTTTACCCTAAGCCTTTTCATTATATCTTTACCCTTAAGATCAAAGCATTAATTGAGATAAGTGGCATGAAAATTGTAACATTCTTGTGAGTTTTAAAAAATTTTGGAAATTAACTAAAGCAATAAACTAATCATATTGTCTATAAAAAAAAAAAATTCAAAGTGCATAAATGTGAAATTTTTTAAAGAAAAGTGTGTGCTTACTTTGATTTCTCTAGTTATTATGATATTTGATTGCAAGAATGTTTGATGTTCTCAAAGTGAAAATTCATGTGCCTTAGTTTAGTATGGTTGCTTTGATCTTTTGATACCTAAAAATCCTTTTTATCAAACCTAAAACCTAATCCTATTACACTTTATTTAGCCCCTTTGTTTTCTAGTTCATTGAACTTATAACATAGTGGTGGAGATGTGATTTATGAGCAAGCTTATGGTAATAACATTCCTTATTTTGGAATGAGAGTTTATGAATTCGTAAACACTTTAAGTGCATAGAGTGACATCAAAGAGGGGGTATTAGAATCTTGTTGCATTTTGAATTTAAAAAGATAGTTATTGCAATGAATGCTGATTTTTAGTTTAAAAAAAAAAATTCCTTATATGAAATGCTTGTTTCATTGATTGTTAAGTTGATTTGGGTTCATGAGGATTAATTGTTTGAGGTTGTTCATTGATGAGTTGAAAAGGATGAAGTAGTGGATGTTGGAAAATTTTTTAGTTTGGAATGAGGTATGTTGAGGACAAGCACCATCTTAAGTGTGGGGGAATTTGACAGGTGAATAATGCATAATTAATTGAGATTGAATTTCCATTATTTTGATAAGTAATTATATTTAATTTTGCCTATTTTTTAATTGAAATTTATATTTAAAAAGGAAATTTAATTTTCCAGGTGATGGAGCTTTGATTTGAAGAAAGGAATATGGAAAGCATAAAAATTCTAATTTTAAGTGCAGTTTAAACGAAGAAAAATTCTGGAAGGAGACTCTATTTTACAAGGTATGCTCACGCCTTACTAGTAGGTGACTTGAGAATTCTGGAAAATGGAAGAGCAAGTTTTTAGGCCAAACCACTTTAAAGCATCCATTCACACCTATTTTATAAGCTAGCAAATCCCTTAATTGATTTGATTCCTATTTTGAAGATTTGGAAAATAGAATTCTTAGGGAAGTTTAACTCTTATGTTGTAGGAAATTGTTTAGAAACTACTCCAAGAGGAATGTAGCCAAACATTTGGTATATGAAAAACAACCCTAGGAGGTTCTTAGAGTAGTGGAAGGTTAGTTAAGGAACTATGGTATAGGTAGGAGACTAAGATATGAAATAGCACGTGAGGATGAAGAAGACCCAACAAAAGAATAAGAGGGAAGCGCTAATGTGCCCCCTCCCAGAGAGGAGCATATACATGCATGTGGAAAAGGTTCCCATATAGGTTAGAGGGAATGAGACAAAGATAGCTGATGTTCACACCAATCTAATAGAGGTGTGTGAACCTTTAATTTGCTCCCTTTTGATAAGCTGCAACTTATACCTACTAATTTAGAGCACTACACAGAGCAATTATGGTGGTTCTGCTGGCCGATTAGCTGGCAGAGTCAAGGGGGCAACACCCTGTTGAAAAAATAGATTTCTTATATTTTGCATCCTCTAGTTGCATTTGAACCTTAAAAGGGCCTAGACTCAGTCAATAGACCTTTAAAAGGCAAATTTGCCAAAAACTGCCAAAATGAGAAAACTGAGAAATGGAGCCTCTTGAATTGAAACCTATCCTTTTGACCTTTAAATCACCCTCAGATCATCCAAGATGCAATAACAATCACAATGCAACTAGAATGGCAAAAAATAGATAAGAAATGGGCTAAAACCAAGGAAACTGGAGCTGGTGCTTGTGTGGTGACTGCATGAGCCCTTGCAGTGACTGCACAAACACATTGGTGAACATAAGGGCACGTGCAGTGACCATTTCTATGATAGCATGTCGCATGTGTGGAACCATATGGCGTATGTGTGATAGTCCCCTGTACTACTCCAAATTCCCACACTGAAAATGTATGAAGCTTTCTCCCAGCTTTTCCAATATATAGGAGTCCTCCCACTCAGTTTTCTTCACCTTTTGACATCTTGGCTTGCTTGATTAGTCTTTGCATCAAGCGAACCATTTCCATAAGCTTGATTCATCAAAAAGTGAGCCTTCTAGTTTAAAGTTTGTTTTTATTTTTTGCTTCACTATTGCTCCTTGCTTTGCAAAGCAAGTTGGGTTGCGACTTTCTGAGTTGACCCTACAAGTTAAAAGGCTTCCCTCCATCCAAGGCAAGCCATCGCCATCCATCGTTTGAGTCAAGTTTGCCGTCAATTGAGATGAGTCTCCTCCATCTTAAGGTAAGTCTCATTTCCTTTCTCCTTTTTCATTTATTTATTTATTTATTATTTTCCCTCTTTGGGATCTCTTCTCCTTCCAAGGCTCATTGCCTTTTCTATTTCTCTTCTACCGCATACTTTCTAATTAATCACTTTAATTTGATTCATTTTAATTAAATATGACCTAATTAACAGCTTGATAATCAATTAAATTGGTTAAATCAATTAATTCGACCCTCTTTTTAATCAATGAACTAAAACATGATAAAAGGCTAAGACTAAAACTAACCCCTTTTGCCTGAAAGGTGAACTACGCGGATTTTGATTCCCATTCGAAGGGATACATAGGTATGCTTGTTCCAAGCAAAATCCAACTAAAATAAACAATATTTTCTTCTTTTTCACCTTCTTCATATAGATTAAGATTTATTTTCTATTCTTTGTTTTATTATATTATTTTAGGATTTAGTTTGGGGAATGTGTGACTTTCTTATAACCCATAAGGACTAGAGGAAGTATCCTATATCTTAGGTTTTCATGTAAATTTAATTTACGTTTTTCCTTTTACTTTCCTTTTTGCACTTTTACATATTGAATGGATGAATGAATGAATCATGTATATATAACTATTCATGCATTTATAAACTATTCACGAAATTTTTTTAAAGTCATTTGTATTAAACTTGCCAATCCTCTTTGGTAATCGACAACTAGTGCATTTTTCCTTTAGGATAAAATAAAATTGGAGTCATTTAATTGAGTTTTTCCGTTAACATTTTCCTAAATAAAAAATAAAATAAAGATGGTGACTCTAAACCACTTTTCAAAATCAACCAATTTGAATCTGAGGTTTCCATCACGAGATTTAGCTCAAATGAGCATTTCGATTTAATGGACTGAACTGGTGCTCAAGTGAGACATTATAAAGTGACATCGATAGGAATAAAGGAAGGAATGATAAGAAAGGGGAGAGAGCCAAGGATAGAGAAGATCCTGATAGGCACTCAAGAAAAAGGGGGCAAATGGTAAAAGAACATTCTAAGATTAACTTTGCTCCATGGGAAAGGAGTAGAAGGACACCTAAGGTTAGTAGAAGTAATAGGAAGAAGGAAAGGAGATGAGAGATGCAGTTGAGAAGTTTCTTGAAGAGATGAACTAAGATCAAACCAAGAAGGGTATAGATAAAATACTGATGTTGGCACTTTAAAGTCTCCATTCACTAGATTCATCAAAGACTATCCTATGCCTAACAAGTTCAAACTGCCAACTTTGAAAAAATATAATGGTGAAATCGATCCTAAAGTCCACATCATGGGCTAGAAATATATGATTAAACTCTAAACAACTAAAGATGAACTGTTGTGCAGGGCTTTTAAGGGCTCCTTGGAAGCAGTAGCTATGAGATAGTTTGATGGTTTTCAGGTGGAAAGCATTCACTCTTTTATGGAGCTAGCCAAGGATTTCATGCACCTTTTTCCTCAAGTATCCCTATAGAGAGGAAGACTCAATACTTGGAGTCAGTGACATAGAAAGAGAATGAGTCCTTGAAGGACTATATGGCTTGTTTCAATAAGGAAGCCCTAAAAGTCACATATCTTGATCAAGCTAAATTTGTGAAAGCCCTATATAATGGGACTTCGCATAGAGACTACTCAAGGTGTTGTGTCGTCATGCACCTCACACTTTAGAGGACATAATGGGCTTGGCTTAGAAGTACATTCATCAAGATTATGTGTTTGCTTTTAGCCAGTTAACAAAGAAAAGAAAGTGGAGACCACCTCAAAGGAGGAGGAGAAGCCAAAATAAGAAGAAAAGATAGACAAGAAAGGAGAAAGAAAATCCTCAAAAAGGATGAATGGTGGGAAAAGACGGGGCAACAAGTTTCCATCAGATTTCAATCCCAATAAATTTACCCCTCCAAATGCCAGTTTTGTAGAAGTCCTCGCCACCTTCAAAGATTAAAATATATGGGCTCACCCTAAGCCCATGTTTTCTCAATAGGAAAGAAGGGATTAGAGTAAATACTATCTCTTCTACAACATTAATGGCCATAATACTAATGATTGCAGACAGATGTTGTAGGAAATCAAAAGGCAAATAAAGTAGCACTATTTGGAAAGATTTGTGAAATGAGATGGTGAAGATAAGATAGGGCGCAGTGGAGATAAAGGCAAGCAGCTAGAGAGGCCAAATGATGGCTTAGCGGGAGTCATCCACTGCATCACTAGGGGCCAGATGTGACACTTGTGAGCAATAATAAGACGAAGGCAAGATAATAGATTGTAGGTCAAAATAGAGAGGTAAGACAAAAGTGTTCTTTACACCTTATATGTAGACTCTCTAGTCATCCAAGTGGCAATAGACAATTATGTATTAAAGAAGATCTTGGTTGATAAAGGCAATTCAGTAAATTTGCTAACTACAAGTGCATATGTGAAAATGGGATTTAGTGAAGCAGACTTGAAAGAAGTATGTAACACAGTTTGCACCCTATATGGATATGAAGTCCTATTTGCAGGATGGAAAAAGTTGCCATTCACCATTGGCATGGCCCTAGATAGTGTCATGGTGATGGCTGTTTTCATCATTGTTAGGATGCCTTTTACTTATAATGTCCAGTTTGGCAGACCATTAATATATGATCTTGATGCCTCTACCAACATAAGAGCAAGCATGTTCATTCTTAAAGAAGCATATCTTCATCTTTGTTTGGTCTTTAAGCCCTAATGTAATGGTATATCAATTGAATGTAGATCTCTCCTATAAACCAATCAAAGAAAAGAAAAGGTGCTTTAGCCTAAAGAGATGAGTAGTGATTGATTAGGAGGTTGATAAACTTATGAAGGCGGGGTTCATAAGGGAAGTGAAATATCTAGAGTGGCTAGTGAATGTAGTGCTAGTAAAGAAAGCAAATGAAATTATGAGATGTGCATAGATTTAACAAATCTAAATAAGGCATGTCCTAAAGATTTCTTTCCCTACCCATGATTGACAAGTTGGTAGACTCAATAGTAGGGTATAGATACTTGTCTTTCTTTGATGCGAAGCAAGGGTACCATCAAATCAAAATACATCCAGATGATGATAAAAAGACCTCATTCATAACAAAAAAGGATATCTATTGCTATGTGTCAATAGCCTTTGGCCTAAAGAATGCTAGAGCCATATATTGACGCTTGGTGAATAAGATGTTCAAAGAACAGTTGGATAGGAATATGGAGGCATATATGGATGATATGATAGTAAAAAGAAAAGGCTTTGAAAATCACCTTTGAGATTTGGCAGAAGTACTAGGCATGATGAATCAGTATGGGATAAAGCTCAACCTAGAGAAATGCTTTCTTCATTCAAGGAGGCAAGTTTCTAGGTTGTATGGTGAGTGAGAAGGGAATTAAACCTAACCCAAATAAAAAACTATCTTGGACATAGCAGCCGTAAGAAATGTAAAAGAAGTGCAGATATTGACAGAGTGGATAGTCGCATTGAATAGGTTCATATCTAAGTCAGCCAAAAAGTACCTTCCTTTCTTGAAGAAGTTGAGAAAGTCTCAAACCTTCGAATGGATAAAGGAGTGCTAGTCTATGTTCAAAGAGTTAAAAGTTTTTTTGAGTTCATAGCAGATCCTGAATAGATCCCATGCTAGGCGAAGAGGTATTAATCTATTTATCTATTTTAAACTAAGCTATTAATTCAGTATTGATTAAGGAAAAGGGAGTAGTCCAAAAGCCAATTTATTATTTTAGAAAAATCCTTTAGGAGGTAGAGCTGAATTATTTATCAATTGAGAAATTAGCATATGCCTTGATACTTTCAGCTGGAAAAAACAAAGTGTATTTATAAGCATATCAAGGAGTAGTAGTCATAGAACAACCATTGTAGTGAGTACTTTGTAAGCTAGAAATATCTTGGAGAATGTTATACTAGTTAGTGGAGCTAGGACAATATAGGCTCCGATATAGAGCCAGATTGGCAATTAAAGCTCAAGCATTGGTAGATTTTATTTCAAAATGTTCTTTCAACCATGAGAAGAAACCAAAAGAAGAAGAACCCAAAGGGGTAGAGAAGGCAAAGCAACCACCAGCATAATCTAAACTCAGTTGGGAATTATTTACAAATGAAACGAGTAGTACAGAAGGCAACAGTGTAGACAGAGTGTTTAAAAATGCCTAAGGGTTTTCACTGAAGTATGCCTTAAGGCTAGACTTTGAAGCCATGAACAACATAGTAGAATACAAAGCAATGATCTAAAGCTTACTCTTCATCAACTGCCTTTGCTTAGAATAACTTATGGTATATAGCAATTCTTAGCTAGTAGTAAGATAGATAGAAAGGGTGTTGGAGGGCAAAAAGGCAAACAATGCCAAATATCTGCAAAAGATGAAGGCAATTATTCAAAAAATAAAGGATACAGGAGTGAAGCTATAATTATAGAAGATCCTAAGAGATGAAAATTATAAGGCTGACAGCCTTAACAAGTTAGCTACTTCTCATCCGGTCGAACTCCCCCAAAGAATATTTATGGGTACCCTAGTCTTTCCCAACATTCAAGAAGGAGGAAAGGTAATAGAAGTTGATGAAAAACCGTGCTAGCTATATCTAATCTAGTTGTATTTGGATAAAGGAGAACTGCTTGAAGATGACAAAGAAGCTAAGAAGATCAAGCGAAGAAGCACACATTTTTTCATACATAACAGTGTCCTATACAAAAGGGCTTACTTTCTTCTTTGGTTAAGATGTTTGAGGCTAAGCAAAGCGAAGTATGTCCTTAAGGAGATACACAAGAGGCCTTATGGTATGCACATTGGGAAAAAAATGTTGGCAGTAAAGGCAATTAGGCAGGGATACTACTGACCCAAAATGAATAATAATGCTATAGCCTTCATTAGAAAATGCCCCTCAGGCCAAAATTTTGATAGCAGCAAGCATGTTCCAATAGCTAAATATATGTCAATTTCTAGCCCTTAGCCCTTCGCCAAATGGGGCATGGATATAGTGGGACCTTTCCTAATCGCCTCAGGGTAGAGGAAGTTTCTTTTGGTGGCGATGGAA
>CANTUT010001434.1:112500-127500 GCA_947687605.1 Reutealis trisperma
GAAATACTAGCAGATAACCTCTCTAAAGAATGCCACAAATTTTTTCTATCATAACACTCATTTGCCCCATAAACCATAGTCTAATTCCAGGTCACACCTCTCCAATTCACTTCAACATGAATTAACTGCGCATGTCTGAATGACACTGTGAGCTTGATCTCAGAAGCATCATACATCATCTATATCCTACCCAATAGGCTTTTTGGTAGTTATACACTAACTGCCATCTACCCAAACCTAGCCTTTTCCATACTTTATCCATATTACACTATCTAACTCTAATTCTTGGAATACCAAACACCTTTAATTTCTACATAGCAATTAGAAAAATCACTTATGACTATTTAATTAGGTCATTAAGATCCCTTATATTGTAGGAGTCAATCATTATAATAAGAGGTTTAAGTAGATTCCTAGCCCACAACCCTGGCCCTCTAGCATTACCAACATTTTCATTTCAACAGATCCTTGAATAATAACAACTTTAAGCTGTTAAGTAGTTCCATTTGCAATAGTAGATTTTGGTTGATGAGTCACCCCATTCACTCTACTAAGAGCTTAGTACCATAACCAAGCTGCATTCCTCTAGCAAACACATATATCCTAGGTTGATCTGAACCTACTTTATGATTAGACTATTTTAAATCTACATCACCCAACTCTATCTCTTTCACCCCAGTATCCAATATAGCACTAGCCTACACATAAGTCCCACTATTATATATCTACTTTGTAACCCATATCTTCTTGCTCTTAATCTTAGTAGGACAGAATTTAGGCATATGCCTAACCTCGTAGCATTCATTACATGCACTTAGAATCCACTTATACTTAATTTTTTGGTTAAATCTATTACCACACTCATCTTACAATTCAATTGTATTCATAAAATTTTCCCACACATCCATTTCAATAAGGACCTTTGCATATTTCATTTTGAGCTTATTCAAAGTACACTAATCCATCTATAGTGGCCTTCCTAATATACTTGCAATGGGCTCAACAATTGAATTGACCAAAACTCTAATGGAAGCTTAGGAAACTTAACCTAAACAAGTAGCTTCCTAATCTCTTGTGGATCGAATCTCATTCTCAGACACCATTCTCTTATAATTAAAGTGTGATCATTAAAAGCGAAATGGGCCATCTTTGAGAGCTTTTAGTTTCCCCTCTATAGTCCTAATTTTGAAGAAGAACAGGTTCTAATCAATCTGAGAAATCACCTATAACCTATATCTTTTCCAAAAATTTAGAATGAAACCCTCGAGCTTATAGAATTTAGGAGATATACTATACACATAGCCAATTAACGTAATATTCCACTTTTCCTCCTCCTCTTTTACTTTAGATGAATCATATTGCACAACACACACTCCATCTTGCACCACAGGAGGAATGTAATGAAAGACACAATAAAAAATCCTAGCTTTATTATCTGTAAATGGACCAGCCTAAGAAGGTTTACCTTTTTCATTAGTGGGATTCTTTCCCAAAATTGCCATTTCAACCTTTGAGTTACTTGGCAATTGGGTTCCATGTAGCCCCTATCACTTACAACAGCTCATCATTTACACCCTTAAATGAAGATCTCATAAACTATTCACACTACACCTCTTTACCCTTCAAATTACACTCTCTAATCTCTTGTACATTAGTATCTTCAGCACCCTCTATCCTAGCCACAATTTCAACTACAATCTAATCTCGAAGCTTTGAAACAAGAATGGAATCATGATGAGTAGATTTTTGAGATTTCTTCTTCGCCATAGAAATACAGCGTACGTTAGCAAGCAGTTACTAGCTAACTTGCATCGAGACAAAAAAAAATAGAAACTAAAATTAATTTTATTTTAAAAAGAGTTTTCAAGATGAAAAAATTCTTAGAATTTTAATAAGAAAAGGATTCAAAATTGTAAACTAATTAGGAATGAAAAAGGGGTATTTATAAGCCTAAAAAAGGGTAATAAACAGCTAGTTTTGAAAATTAGGCCATTTTACAATAGCTAGTTTTTTTTTCTCTTAGACATAGAAATTGCGTCTGAGAAAATGATACACACACACACACAATCATAATTTTTAAATTTTTCAAAAATCACATCCATAAATCCATATCGTGATAGTGATTTACAAAACTTACAAATGGTTAAAAAGGTTTCAAATATTGTAACTCAAAAATCAATTGGGAACAAAAAGTAATTATGAATGCAATTTAAGGGTCATCTAGAAATTTTAAAAGAGAGTCAAGAAAAATTTCTTGCAATGCAATTGGTACTTAAATTACTATAAAAATAGATATAAATGAGCACCTTAATCACATAAATATTGAAAATTCATGTGAACCAAGCAAATATCAAACAAAATCAAAAACATATAATTAGCAACTAATCATTCAACAATTGCACACAATCAATCAAACAACTTTAGCAATTTAAGAGTCTCCTCAATCTAAAGACAAAATGAAGAAATAATATATGAAATGAATGAAGATGAAATGCAAAGAGAAGATTTTATTCAATTGAAAATTTTATGGCATAGAATTTCCATCAAGTATGCCAAGCTCCCTTTTAATGAAGTTCAATCTCTCCTCATTAAGGGGTTTTGTGAAAATATCTGCTAATTGGTTTGTTTTATCAATGAATTCTAATACAATATCACCATTTTGCACATAATATCTTAAAAAATGATTTCTTATATCTATATGCTTGCTCCTAGAATGTTGGATGTGGTTTTTTAAAAGATTTATAGCACTTGTATTGTCACATTTTATGGGAATGTGATCAACTATTTGACCATAGTCTTTGAATTATTGTTTCATGCAAAAAACTTGAGTGCAACAACAACCTACTACATATTCCACTTTGGTGGTGGACAAGGCAACCGAGACTTGTTTTTTACTAAATCTATAGACTAAACATTCACTAAGAAAATGAGAAGTTCCAGACGTGCTCTTCCTATCAAGCAAACTACTGGCATAATATGTATTCGAAAAACCAAATGATGTTAAAAGATGTGTTCCTAAGATACTATAAGCCTAAATACAAAGTGCCATACAAATGAGACTCTTTAGGACAAGATTGAAATCTAGCACACAAACAAACACTATACATAATATCGAGCCTAAATACCATAAGATAAAGAAGTGAGCCAATTATACCTCTATACTTCTTCTCATTTATAGGCTTACCCTTTTCATCCTTGTCAAGCTTAGTTGATGTGTTCATTAGTGTCTTGCTACTTTTGCAATCATCTATCCCAAATTTCTTTAAAAGCTCCTTGGTGTACTTAGATTGGTTGATGGAGATCCCATCTTTGTATTATTTGATCTATAGGCTAATGAAGAACTTGAGCTTACCTATCATACTCATCTCAAATTCCTTAGTCATACACTTAGCAAAATCCTCACAAAGATATTTATTAGTAGCAAAGATTTTTTATTAAAGATTCTATAAGCCTCCCTAGTGGTGGAATGGCCTAAGAAAATAACTTCATCAGTTTTTGAAGCAAATTTCCTAAGGTTATCCTTGGTGTTTAATATATAGCATTTGCATCCAAACACTTTAAGATATGAAATGTTAGGCTTTCTTCCATTCCATAACTCATAAGAAGATTTATTTAAAATTGGTATTTTAAAAAGATTTATTTAAAATTGGTATTTTAAAGACTTTATTTGCAATATAACATAAGGTACTAATAGCTTCCATCCAAAAATACGTAGGAAGATTAAACTCATTTAGTATAGTTCTAGCCATCACTATAAGAATTCTACTTTCCTTTCTATAACACCATTTTTTTGTGGTATTCTAGGGAATGAAAAGTATAAGAAACACTATGTTCAATGCAAAATTTTTCAAAAGATTCATTTTCAAATTCTTTTTCATTATCACTTCTAATTTTGGAAATACAATATTCTTTTTCATTTTGAACTCTTTTTGCAAAACTTTTAAATATAGCATCACTTTTATGAGTTAAGAAATTAACCCAAGTAAATCTAGAGTATTCATCAATAAGTACATAGGCATAAAACTTTCCCTATAAACTAGCAACTCTACTAGGTCCAAACAAGTCCATATGTACAAGTTGAAGAGATCTAGAAGTACTTGCTACATTTTTAGCTTTGAAAGAGGATTTGTGTTGTTTTCCTATTTGGCATGATCCACATGTCTTGTCCTTTGAGAATTTTATTTTTGGTGGCCCATCAACTAGCTCATCCTTGCAAAGGCTATGAAGAAATTCCATGATAGCATGTCTAAGCTTTCTATGCCAAAGCTAAGACTCATTGTTAATAGACACAAGACACTTGAAATTGTAGTTAGCTAAACTGTATAAGTTAATTATGTAGATATTGCCATCTCTTTTCCCTTTGAACATCTCTTTTTCATCCACCAAATTCATGACAAGACATTCTTTAGAGTCAAAGATGACTTTAATACCTATGTCATATAATTGACTTACACTTAATAAATTATGTTTTAAACCGCCAACCAAATAGACATCCTCAATAAGGGAATAACCTTCCTTACCAATTGAGCCAATGTCAATTACCTTACCATTGGTATTGTTTCTAAAAGTGGCATTTCCTCTAAGCTTTTCCTTCAATTTGATGAAGTGGCATGCATTATCGGTCATATGCCTTGAACATCTACTATCTATATGCCATTCATCTTCTTTGGTGGTGGATTTAAGGTAAACCTATAAGAAATAGCAATTTACCTTTTCTTAGTTACCTAAACATATTTGAGTCCTTGGAGGTTAGCTTTGGAAGGATCTTTAAGCTTTAGTTGAACCTCCTTATTTGACAAAACACATTTATATGATCATTCTTTATACAATAATTACACTTAAACTTTGAATTAAAAGTCTTTTTAGGCTTGGCCATTTTATAGTGAGATTGTGGTCTTTTCACAACATTTACATGATTCATACAAGAGCAAGAATTATGTCGTGGTTTTGTGTGATGTTGAGCATGCCTTTTATACAGAAGTACATGATTAGCTCTTTGAGGCTTAGCTCTTCAGCTTTATGTACCCTTTTGAATTCTTTTAGGATTAGAGGGTTTGGTGTTTACTTTTACTCCTTTGTCAATTACCTCAATGCTAAAGGTTCAAAGAGTTGATGCTTTTATGAACAAAGTAGAAGGAGATGTAGATGATGACTCGCCAATATAACTTAAGTCATGTTTCAGAAGAGGTGGCCTTTAAGACACAATGAGTATGTCCAAGGCTTCCTTTCCTTTATGAAATTTAGAAATGAAAGATCTTAATTCCTCAACTTCCAATTTTAAAGTGTTTTTTTCTTTGTATAAGGAATAAAGAGAGGAGGTTTTAGAAGAAATTTCTTCTAATGAGCCTTTGAGACTTAGATTAGAAGTTTTCAATCTTAAAACAAGTTTCTCTAATTCTTTAAAATTCTCCTCTAGTTTTTAAATGTTTTCTTTGTAAAATTTCATTTTAGAATGATATTTTTTGTATTTTGAAGCCATAACTTTCACTAGTTCATCCTCATCCATATCATGCAATTCATCATCACAATTTTTATCATCACAAGAATGAAAAGTATAGCATACCTCATTCAAAGAATCCTCAAAGGCCATGAACCAAGGTTGGCAACTTCTTTATCTTCTTCATCACTTAAGGAGCCATCATCCTATATAGCCTTAAAGCTTTTCTTTTTCTCCTTGTCCCACTTCTTCTTCTTCTTGATTTTAAGACAATCCAATTTGATATGCCCTTGCTTTCCACATTCATAGCAAGTTATATCTTTCTTCTTTTCCTTGCTAATGTTGGAGTTAGAGTTGGAAGATGATCTTCTAAAGGGCCTCTTGCCCTTCTTCTTTTTCTTGATAATTTCCTTGACCCTTCTTAAGAGCATTGCTAGCTCTTCATCTTTATCTTCACTTTCTTTTGATTCACTAGAGGTCTCATTATCATGTTGTTCCTTTGATGAGCATTTGAGAGCAAATGACTTTTTTTTATCCTTCTCCATTTATGGCTCTTCCTCCTCTATTGTCATCTCATGGGTAAGAAGCTTACCAATGAGAACATCAATAATGATCTTCCTAAGGTCTTCATTTGCTTCCTTAATACTGGCCACTCTCACTTTATAATGCTTCTTAGAAGGGTTTTAAAGATCTTATGGTTGACATCCTCTAAAGAATATATTTTTCCAAGCTTCTTTAAATTATTGATAATGGCAAGAAGTCTATTTATCATGTCAATGACACTCTTATTTGGTTTCATTATGAAGAGCTCATATTCATGAGTGAGCAATTGGATCTTCTGGGACTTAACTTACTTAGTTCCTTCATGGTAGTTTTCTAAGGTCTTCTAAATACTATGAGCACTCATGCAATGTTTAACTCTTCTACATTCTTCTCTCTATAAAAAGCTAAATAGAATTGCCAAAGCTCTCTTGTTCTTCACATTTGCTCTTCTTTGAGCTTCAACCCACTCCTTTCTAGGAATCTCTTTTTCAATGCCATCAACCACCTTTGATTAAGGCTTCCTTTTTTTAAGAACACTATCCCATAAGTCTATAAGATCATAATCAAGGTATACTTCTATTCTATACTTCCACTAAGTATAGTTGGTACATTAAAGTGAGGTTTTCCCTTTTGATCTTTACTCATGCAATGAAACTTGTAGATATGAGACCTTGCTCTAATAACACTTATTGTCTCTTATATATAAAGAAGGGGAATTGAATTAGTGGGAAATTAAAAAGTAAAACAAAGAGAAATTTAAAAGATTAAGAGCAGAAAGATTTCACACATAAGATTTATAGTAGTTCGGTTACTAACTAACCCTACATTAGGTGTTCTACTATTAGTATACACTTAACCTATTCAAGAGTTTTCTATGGATCACTCTCAACCTAGTATAAGTGTTTTAGTTATCTAACACTCCACCCTTGAGTAATCAATGCTTTTACAATAAGCACAAAGAGTATAATTAAAGAATAAGGCATTGAGAAGTAAATTTGCAAGAGTTTGGCTATATAAAAGGTTGTTGGATAGAATGGAGGCTTTTGAAGGGGGTATTTATAGTTTTCACCCACCAAAGTCCCGTTGCATCTAGTCTTATGTCCATTTCTTCTATAACAACTATAAAATTTGCATTAAATGTACTATTAGAGGAGTTTTGCAGTCGCAATGCCTTGGTCATGGTAGTGAACTCCATTTCGAGGTCATGATATTCAATTATGTCAAATAGTTAGTTGACACATGGCATAATAATATTGGCTGATCAACTATCCATTAGAGCTCTTTGACGTATGAATGTCGTGGTTGCAATCTTGTATCATGTCTGCGATTCACCTTTCGTGCCCAATATCATGGTCGCAATTAGTGGTTGCAAATTTATCTATGTCTCATGATCAATTTGTTTAATTAATTCTCAGTCATGATAAACTAAGTCACAATCGCGATTTCTGATAGCATACGTGAATTACAAGTCTGATTAATGACTTGATGAGTTTTTAAGTTTTTTTTATTTGTAATCTTTTCAATGTGTTTTTCTATAAAAACAACACTTAAAACACATATTAGATCACTTTAATTTGATTATCTAGATCAAAATAAAGACTAACTAAGTTGTGAACCAACTTAGATCAATAAATATGTAAAAGAAAGAAGAGTAAGTGGTAATCAAATTACCTCTTGAAGCATAACAACTTTGTTTCTTCTTTTTTTCTAAAAGCTCCCCACTTGTGAAGCCTTTGGATTAGCCACACCAAGTTCCACCTCCAAGGTTCCCTTTGGTTCTCTTAGATGTTCTTGATTTCATCTCTTGGTAGTTGAAATGGATTTAAGATCTTCTTAGAAAAACTTTTGGTGATTTGATTTCTTTTTTTTTTCCTATAGAAAGATCTTTTCAATACAAGAAACTTTTATTCTTTCACAAAGAACAAAGGTCAACAAATGAAGAATAAGAAATTTGAAGAACACTTTTTTTTTCCTTTTCTTTCAAGACTTAGTCACTAAGTTTTCTCAATAGAAAAGATGAACATAAGAATTCCTTAAGTAAAGCAAAATACTATCATCTCTTTTCATACACCGAACAAATCTTGTTGGACATTAAGGGACCAATTAGATATTTAATTTGCTTTCTGATTTAAGCTTAAATAGAAAAGACTATCTTACCCTTTATGGTTTATAGTAGCTTCCAATAAGCCTTAAATAGTAAAAAACCATTTTGACCATAGTAGATGTTTTCTAACCCCTAAACTCATCGTATGGGCTTTAACGTTAGTGAAAATCTCTAAATCCTAAATTGCCTATCTCCATATCTCATATTGGCTCAGGCTCTAAAACTCAAATTAATTCTTTTAATTTATCCATAGTCTTAATTAATTTAATCCTTCTCATTTATATCACATATAAATTAGGATTTAATTAATAAGAAATTCTTTTGGATTTAAACTTTAGGACACGCTAGGTTCCTTGTAAATTTGATTACAAGTTCAATCCTTTTACCACTAATCAACTAATTAAATACTTTAATTAATTATTATGGTAAATCTTTTATACTTGGAAGGTGAATACTTATGGGTGTGTGACTTTCTAGGTTCATGTCTAATTAGTAATGTGATTGAGAAAATTTTTTTTCTACTAATGTGAAATCCTTATTTCACTCTTAGTCCTATCAATCATGAGTGATGCCTAGCATAGCATTTCATGACTACCTAATTAGGATGAATGTAAGTGCTTAATTACTTATTCATTTCATGGACCATCGATCATAATTAGTATACACTAAAACCCCTTCATTATGATATCCCAATCTAGCCTAGGGTTATGGATTTGTCAAACTCTAGTATACTTCGATCATATGTCTATATCTTTATTCTGATTCTTGATAAAATTGATTCTTACTTGAAACTCTTTCTAGTGAATCTTTACTACCTCGACCAAGGATTTTAATATCAAGAATAATCAAATAGCATACAATTTCTTCCTTATTTATTCAAGCTAGTAAATTCTTTCTTGGCAATCACTCATCTCCATACATAACTAGTTAGAACTATCACATACCATATACCTTTACCTGAATAGCATTAGTATGTAAGTAGTAATAAATTCTAACCACCAATGAATGAGAATAGTGTCCCTCAAGTCAAAAGACTACATGTACAATTATGACCTAGATGATAATTTATTTATTAGTAATAAATCTCCATGTTATCATCATCTAACATCATTTATCATACGAATATCCATATGTTTATATCGGCAATATTAGTCAAACAACATGATGCTTATTGTCTCTATAATCATAAGTATCACATGCTGATTATAGACTATAAATAGATGTAATGGTCTTCCATAATTAATAATGCCTAGTCATTCATCCTATGACTATAAACATTTTAAAGTATTTGTTTAAGAGCCATTTGCCATCCATATTCTCAATACTTGAGAATAAATCCTCTTTCAAAATACTTATAGACTATAAATATATATAATACAATGGAATAGTTTCATTTATTAACATATATTTTATTGCCATTTAGGGATAATGTTTTACATTTACTAATATACACTGTTCTAGGGCATATACTCTAACAAAAATGTCACGATAAATCATTTTTGTTATAGTGACATATTTGATGTCTAAACTCTCTACCATACATTTCTTTATTTAAACCTTCCATTGCCTTCATTCTCTTTTTTCCTTACAAACACACAAAAGAAAAAAAAATACATTTCTCTTTCTTTCTTTAGAGTATTTAGCCACTCTCTATCCAAGCCAAGATCAAGAGATTCTAAGGTGAGCTTTTCATAAAATTGATTCCATTCTTCATCCTATTTTAGAAGTTCCTTTGCCTGCACCTCAATCAGAAATTCCTTCATTAGTGAGTGAGGAGCTGACTCAAGTCAAAGGAGAAATGGGAATGATTGAGTAAGGGACAAGGGTGTGTGCAGAAGCTCTAGTCGAAGAGAATATGAATAAAGTCCTGCCTCTATCTCTATTGAAGACCCTTCTTCATTTGCTATAAATCCCACCATTACAACAAGTCTATCTTTCTTTATCTTTAACATGTCAGTGATGCCCTTGATTTTCATAATCCAATATGAATTGTTTCTTATTTTTTATTTTTGCATAAACTATAGTTGTTAAAATTGTTATAGAGAAGGTTCCATCAACTTCCACTCCAACTGCTGCTCTAACTACTACTCCTCCTCCTAAGGCCTCTTTTGTGGTGGAGACTAGTTTTAAAGACTATGCTACTTCTTTCAACGGTCCTTTGCATACTCCTTCCACTATAATTCCAATTAATTAGGCCCCCTATACTTAATTCTACCATGGTCTCACTCTGAATCTGAGGCTGAGGCTGAGGCTTTTGCTCATCCGGCAAAGAGATTAAGGATCAAAGGTCAACCTAGTGGGAGAAGTACTAAGATTATTAAGGGTTAGCTTCCTTTAGAAGTGAGCAAGATTAGGGTTGATGTTGTCAAAAGAGAAGCCAATGGCAGAGTCCCTCATCCTATCCCCAGCTTTATGTACATAAGGCGGGGAAGTAAGACAGGACCTAAGGCAGATTTATTGACTCAAAAGCCTCTTTCATTTATATGGGCTAAGATTAATTGGTCCCAACTATATAAGAAAATTAGCTACCACTCCTCTTAGCTCTCCTCATCCTCCTATTGTGTAGCCAGGGTTGTTTATTCCTCGGGCGAAGTCCATTTTAAGGGAGATAAGGAAGATTAAAGAGCTTAAGAAGGTGAATGGTTTGACTGGATGTGTGAATGACTTCGCCTTATCCTTCTACTCTTTTCTTGAGCCTTCTCATCAGTCATGGACTTCTACTAAGGAGGATTATAATGTAAGTTCACACTTGAATTTTTCCTTTTTGAATATTCCTCTTATTATTTGATGTGCACTTTAGTAAGTTTGCAACTATTACATCTTTTTTTTTTTATTTATTTGCATACTATAAGGACTAACACCACTATACATGAGTGGCTCGAGGCCTTTGAAAAGTATTATACTAAGGCTCATAATGCAACCCTAGCCTTCAAAGATATTATTGAAAATCAAAATGTTGAGTTGGAGTAATTATATAGGCAACTAAGCGAGCAGAGTTAGAATTGAGATCATTTGAAAAAGTTAAAGAGGTTGTGAGCAGAGAATGATTCATTAAGGGCAAGCAATTTAAGCTAAGAAGGAAAATTTAAAGGCTATGAGTAACTTCAAGAAAGAGGATTTAAAAAAACTAAGACAACCATATCCTCTCTTCAACTATCTTAGGATATGAAGACTAAAGACTATGATGAATGCCATATTTCTTTGAAGAAATTTGAGGAGAAAGTGAAGGAGTTGCATGCTAAAATGAACTGGTCTAAGGATGATCATGATGATATCAAGACCTTCATATTGAGCTTTGAGTGATGAAGGATAACCTTACTCATAAAATTGATGAGCTAGCTACAACTTCATTAAGAGTCAAGCTCACTGAGCAGTATTGTGATTAAGTGGAGGCAGAATATAACATGGTTATCTCAAATTTCCTCCAATCTAATAACTATCAAAGGAGAGTGCTTGCTGAAGGCATGGTGCAAGCATGTTAGTACTATAACAAAACACTGAATAATACAACGAAGGAGTTCCTAATTATCCTCACTACAAACTAGGGTCTTTGCCTCCTCCTCTTGATAAATTGAAGTTTGTTGTGGAAGAAGTCAGAGAAGAGAGTCAGACTCTAAAGCTATCACATTTTGGTGTGGTTTCCTCTTAGAAAGGAACTCTTGGAGATTTAAGTTCATCAATCCCCTTATCAATATCATTAACCATACTAGATCCTTCAATTGTTTTGCCTTCAATGCCATCTATCTTTACTTTCATTTCGACTCCCACTTCTACTTTGATTGCTTGGCCTTTGGTTTTTCCTTATTCAACCTTTAATGACCTATCCAAGAATCTCATAGCTACTATTTTTGCCTCTTTTTTTTTTTAATCCTTTATAGAGTATGGCAATTTTATTGTAAATACATATACATTTGTATACTTTTTATAAGATGAATGAAATAACTTCTATTTTAAATAGTTCTTTTACTTGCTTGTTGTGTTTACTTTGTTATTGAATCTTTATACTTTTGTTTGCATATTGATAGTCTTCAAATACTTATCTTTTTATAGACTTCCTTAGCTATATTTAGGGACTCTTTCTCCTCTCCTTAAAGAGGGAATTTTCTTTTATTGCAAAGTAATGCTCATTTTGTTCGAGCTTGTTTGAGTTCTCATTTCTTTGACCAAGTCTTTATGGTTGTTTTGATGGAGTTGGGCCTTTAGATGTTTTTTCTTTAGCATATAAGTCTTTTGGCTCATCATTTTTGCACATCTAGGACTGGTCTTTTGAGTGCTCCACCTTAGTAAAGTCTTTAATGCATCATGGTCTTTTGCCTATAATTCACTAGGTCTTAGGTGCCTTACTTTGGTAAAGGTTTGATTGCATATCGATCTAGGGCTTTATACTTCGCCTTAGTAATGGTTTTTGCCTAGCCTTTACTAGGTCTTATTTGCTCGCTAATCTAGGGTTTTATGCCTTATTTTGATGAGGTCCTTTTGCATTTTCTTGATAAGGTCTTATTTCCTACATAACTAGGGCTTCACGTGTCATTTTGATAAGGTCTTTAGTGCCTAGCAGAATAAGCATTTATGCCTCATTTTCATAAGGACTTTGGTTCTTAGTGGCTAGGGCTTTATGTACATAAATTTGCTGAAGTAGAAATCTTTCTTTCTCTTCATTAAATTCTTTATTGATAATACATTTTGAGATGTTGACTATTCCAAATGTGGGTAATTTCAACACCTTCCATTTTTACAAGCTTATAAGTTGCTGGACCAAAGATGTTTTGTACTTTGAATGGACCTTCCCACATTAGGGTGAGCTTTCTAGTTCCTTCTCATTTTCCAGTGGCTTTAATATACCTTATGACTAAGCCCCTTTTAGCGAACATTCAAGATTTGACTTTTCTGTTGAAATAATTGGCTGCCTTATGTTTGTAAGCAGCCATTCAAATGTTTGCTTGGTCTCTTAGTTCTTCAAGGAGGTCTAAGTCTGGCCTTCTTGCTTGCTTCATCTCTATAGAAGTACTCTTCCACTTGACATGCCTACGTCAATAGGAATGACTGCTTTTGTTCCACAGGTCAAGCTAAATGGAATGTAGCTTATAAGATTATTCAGTTGGTCACCTTAGTTTGCCATTTGTTTGCAAATGGACTAAAGATGAGAAGTGCTAATGTATGTTGAGGCATTCAGTTCATCTTTCCTGAGCCTTCAATCACTACCACTTCTTCATACTCAGTTAATGTCGAGTTTAGTGTTGTTTTCTTTTTCTCTTACTTGGTTTCATGCCCTTCTCGCCTTTGTATTTCATGCACATGGAACTCTCTACCTCTAAGCTTTGGATGGTCATCCTTAAATGCTTGATATTAATCAAAGCATCTAATTCACAGAGCAAAGGTCTTCCCAGTATAGCATTGTAAGTCATAGGAAAATGGACAACTACAAATGTTGCGATCATTATGACATATTCAGGGGCAATGCCAACAGTGACAAGCAATTTCACAATTCCTGTCACTTGGACTTTTGACCCATCTAGGGTGCAAACTAGAATTCCTAACTCTTTGAGATCTTCTTCCTTCAGGCATAACTTTGGATATGCTTTAGCTATTATAAGTTGAATGAAATGACATCATCTATTAATATCCTCTTTACCATAAAATTGGCAACCACTACCTGGATGAATATATGATCAATATGAGGGGTTCTCAGGCTACTTCCATTTTCTCTAGTTGTCCAAGTTTTAGACCTACTATATAAAGTGAATTCAGACTCTCCCTATTTTCGAATCAAGGCCTTTGCCTTTTTCCTACTCTTTCGCTCTCTTGTAAGCCCTTGTCAAACAGTGAATTATCCCAGCTAACCCATCATCCACTACTTGCTTCCTTTTATATCGATAAGGCCTTGCTTCTTCTTTGCTAACCTTTTTATTTTTGATAAATTTGCCAAGATAGCCTTGGCCAATGAGTCTTTCTGTCTTTTCCATTAACTGTTTGCAGTCATTAGTTTTATAATTGTAGGTGTTGAAAAGGCAAAATTTATTCTTGTCTCTATGATCAGGTCTAACTTTCATAGGCTTTAGCCCCATCCATACATTCTGATCTTAGAATGCAATGAACACCTTTTATGCACTTGTATAAAGGGGAGTGAGCTTCATTACATCAAGGCACTAGGATGGATGGCTTCTCCTTCCTGAACCTTCTTTTTGCTCTTCGCCACCTTTTTCCCTTAGCTTTTTTTCTTCCTTTTTAGAAGTTTTAACTCCTTTTTTCTTAGAGAATTGGCTAAAGTTATATACATCATCTTGCCTAATGTACTATATAATAGCCATAGCTTCTTTTATGGATCAAGGGGTATGTCTGCATAATGCTTTAAGTAATCCTATAAGTGTTGCCACTCTGGAGAGCCTTGATTGCTCTTGCTTGGTCAATTTGTGTGACTTTCAAAGCTTATCTATTAAATCAAGCCACATAGCCTCTAAGTGACTTAATGTCTCCTTACACTACAGCATCTAAGGATTGTGTCCTCTTTTTTATAAGGATGCTTGATGCAAACCAATGCATCAATATCTCAACATGCTATATAAAAAAACTGATACTACCCTTCTCAAAATCATTAACAACTTCTAAAGAGCCTCTAAATTCTTTACACAACACTTTGTCACTTGTGGTCTAGAGTTCTACAGCATGTTTATAGATTAGGACATAAGCTCTAGGATTGATTTCACCATTACCTCTTGATTATTAATGGCTTGAATTTTTCAAGCATTGCCAATCCTCCTAGTGAAGGGCGATTTGAGATCTAGCATAATTTTTTTATCTATAACCTTCTTCCTTCTATCTCCATTCATCTCCTCTAAGAATTTCTTGATCATCTCCCTTATTTCTGCTAAGTTTTATTGGATGGTGGCCTCTTATTCGCTCTAGCCTCATCTAACAA